>SOPF01035434.1:82350-163396 GCA_012979155.1 Hypericum perforatum
GTAAATGAGGTAGAATAATGTCAACTTAAAAAAGTCACAATCGTTATTTATAATTTTGGGACTTCGATAAGAGTTTCTTGGTTTTGAAAAAAAAAAGGGAAAAAAATATTTTATTTCTTGGTTTTGAAAAAAAAATTTGCCCAATTGTTGAAGGTTTTGTACTAATCGGGTCAGACCGGTTAGGACGAATTTCAAAATCGGCTAGTTCGATTGAATTTTGACACGTTTACAAGACATCGAGTTGAAAGCAAAAAGTGATTCGGGGTATGTAGCGATTCACAGTCTAACTGGTCGAACCGCAAGTCGAACTATTTTTTTTAAAATCAATGCTTTTGATTAATTTGTTGTGTATACAAAGGATTTGGAGAAGCTTCGCCGGAGGCCAAGGCGGCTAACAACCTACACAATTTCTTCACCTATGTTGCGGTCAGAATTGTCACAGCGCAGCTCGAGGTTCTTCCCTCTCTTGACTTCGCCCTCAATTTCATTGATTGTCGAAAAGCAATATATACGGTTTTAATTTGTGTGGGAGAGATTGTTTTTTAGAATAATGATAAAATTTAATTTCAACTTTAGCCATACAATGTCTATATTATTAGATTCCAATCATGAATTTTAACTCGTGACAAACTGTTAAATATTTGTTAGGAAAATTATGCCCTTTTTAAAAATATTATTTTATTGAAATTTGAATTAATTATTTCGGTAGATATCTAAATAATGAAATACAAATGATATTATAAAAATTAGTAGACCTGGGTGCCGAAATACCGAGTGTGTCCTAAGATAAACTATATGGGCAACTAGTCAAAATTTTTAAAAACATGATAATTGAAAAGTCCAAAAATAATCAAACTTGTTTAGCGCTCTCTCTTCTTTATGGTTCCTATACATAAAATTGATGGTAGGTGTTTGGGTGAACACACAGAGCTATAACGAAGAGGCATACCGAGATATGATGGAATTCATGGAGAACCATTCTCTTAACGACGGAGACAAATTTATAGCAGAATTAATGCGCGAATCTCCTGTGCACCAAAACTTGGGTACGTCAGATTCTATATATCTTATCCTCTTTACTCCCCAAATAATGATAGAGAGAGACTGCACCGTATCTATCTGTGAATTTATAGAGTTTGCGATTACCAGACGAGAAATGTAAATAGTCTTCATGACACAAATAGTATATAAATTGATGCACGTTTCGGAGTTTAATTCTGGAAAAGTTATACGATTAGTTTAAAATTATAACTTATAAAAGACGTGATTGGTCTATACCCTTAATTGATCCAGCATGGTAAAAATTAATTTTACCAATGAGTTTTTGGATTGTTTTTCAATATGGAGGATACTTCTTATGAGCATAAAATTATATGATTATCATATTGCGAACTGGTTGATCATGCTCTTGCTAACATATTTTGCTATATATTCCCTTTGAAAATTATGCCCCTGTATTGCAATCTGTGATGTTCTTCGTGCTGTTCCCTCCCAGCCCTGCGGATTTTGGAGGTCAGTATGCATATATTCTTCCTTTGCGCATATCCCAGTTTATCATTTCTTTACAGTTCAAAGTTAATTATGGTGCAACCTATCCCTGAAATCAACAACTATTCGGACTAAATATAGGCCATCCCATGTACGCGAGCCCAATTCTATCACAAACTGTTAAAACTTTGAGAAAAACTACCTTTTCATGACATAGCCTACTATACTCTAAAGTTAATTATGTTGATATCTCTAGTCTGCATTATAAATATGCTGTACAGGTGCGGACTGCTTATTGCAAGAATGACTTCGAATGGGACAACTTGAAGCGTCTGGCTATTAAGGTACCGGAAACTGTTAAACCTCCTATATTTTGTAAATGCTAATCACATTCTTTCTAGAAATATTAGGGATCTGATTTTAAATCATTTTTATCAGATGGTTGGCGAGCGTAACACAAAGCTCATGAAAGACTACGTTACGGAAACCACCAAAGCGGAAACTTAGAAACGAGTTATTGGTGCCCATCCGGATCCTTCGATGTATATAAATGAAAGAATTTGAGAATAAGATTATTCGTTTGAATCTCCGTGTCCAATTCAATACTTTAAAACAATAATTTCGAGAAAATTATTGGAGAATTTAAGATTATTTGAAAAGAATTTGACAACTATTGTTTCAATTACTAATATGATAATCACAACGTTAGTGAATAATGTTTTGGGAAAATATTGGAACACCAAAAATCCGATACATGAAATAAGAGATAGTCTAGCGAACAAATAGAGAAAATTCGCAAAGTAATAATATAAATATAATTTTTATGAAATAAAACAATATTCACATCAAAAGAATTGCAGAAACAAATATTAAAATAAGTGAATTAACATAAATTCAAAATCTAAATAGACATAAATTCAAAATCTAAATAGACAAGTATGATGCAGTTACAAAGCCAAAAATCAAAAATAAAATCGAACCACAACACAAAATCTCAATAGTTGAAGATAAATAGTTCATAATTCTAAGTGATAAAAGATAAATAGGTCATAATTCTAATAAGTGATAACAGATAAATAGATCTAATTATCGTCTTTCTCATATAGTGAAATGCGTCGATCGACTTCTTCAATTGAATCTTTAGAACAAGATTTTCAATATTTTTTTCTGATTCATCTTGGATGTCAACTATTTCTTCCATTCCCGTCATGGATGAAGAACCATGATTCAACCTTATCTTTGTTACAGTAGTACCAACAATACTACGGTCCAAAGGTTCTTTTCTCTTTTTAATTATTCCCCTAATAATTTTTAAAGGCTCTCCAGCTCATGCACCCTATTAACACTTCCCAAGACATCTTCATCATTCTCATTCTCAAAGACTCTTTCACTCTCAGTTTAATATTTTCTTTTAGACGTAAAGTTTAATGAATCCTACCATAATTAAACTTCCTAATTAATAGCCTAAAAAAAGCAAAAAAATCTATAATTTACGCTATTTTATTTATACTGGTTATATCGATATCGCGAAAATTGACGATATTTTAAAAAATAACGAAAATGTACATATCGTATCGATTTTCCTAACAACGAGCCTAATTTTCGATACACATTATCGATATAACGATGCTATACCGGATATTTAACAACAATGAATAATCTCAATTTCCCCATGAAAAAAATGACAATCTCAGCATATCTACTCAAAAGAAATACATTTGAACTACTGGGTAAAACTTGGACAATGTTTAGCATATGTGCCAGCATAGACCTGAACGCCTTTTTTTGCATGTCGTACGACTCGACGCTTTTTTTTTCTTGGTATACTGTTTTTTGTACAACATCCCTTAGTCAAATTCGTCCTAATACAATGTTAAAAAAGCCTCTATTTTTAATTGTAAATTCTTAGGTTACCAAATAGGTGAACTTTTCACACTCTATTCTCACTTATAAATTTGTCACATATAAACAAATTAACCTAACAAACAATATCGTAATCACAACAATACTGTTATGTAATATAAAAATATTTATGGCCAAGTATGTACACAAATAGATTTATTTTTTATTGTTACAGTTTATCTATCAGAACTTGCGCTCATGGTTATCTATCTCAACATCCAAAAAGTGACCTGTGTGGTTGATGAATCAAATTGTTGACCAATATTTTTTTCCTGAATTTCTTTTTTAGAAAGAGGGAAAATATATCCACCTGATGGTTCTTGAATCGGATCAAGTCTACAGCCGAACGTTGTAGAGTATACGAACTATCATCAAGCTCTGGCCCAATTGGACTTTAGTTTCTATACACTGACATTTGTCTCATGTGCAATGGCTGCTCTACTCGCAACATCTTGCCGTTAATCTGTTCCTTTGGCGGCTGCAAATAGACTGCCAAAACGAGTGGAAATGCAGGATCAAATTATCCACCATGTAACCACTTCGTCTATTGCGGATGTATCGGAGCGTAGCGACGAATGTCGTCCGAAGTATGAATATAGCCCATGCTGAAATACAACTGAGCATATTCTTCAATATTCTCCATCCTGCAGACATTTTCAAAGATACCAGGCGAGTGAGGCACTGTTAGCCCAAACTTATGTCTACAGATCAACTTGGATTAATTGAAGTTGAGAAGACTGGGAGTTCTAGACGTAAATATGGAGCAATTGTATGTGGATAATTCTGAGGTCGCTTTCATATGATTTTTCTGTGAGAATTACCTGTAGACATAATTTACCATTATGCCACCACTTTGTCGAAGTCCTTTCTCCGACCGGTCGGCCATCCAGTTTATTCTTTCAATCATCTGATTCATGAACGAATTCAGAAATTAGCTTAGACAGCTTTTCGAGATGGCAACAATTTTTTTTAATATTTTTGGCACAAGGAGTTTATATTTGCAGGAAATAGAAGATATGATCCAAAAATCAGATCATTTATTTAAGACGTACTGCTCCATTTTGCAAATGAAAGTTCGCCACAGAATCCAGAGCTTTTCCCCTTTTCTTCTCTATCACAAGGTACCTATACAAACGGAAGCAATCTTTCATTAGATTGGCGTGAAGCAACACGTGACTCTATATTACTAGTGTTCCATTGTATTATGTTGTGTTTGTGGTTGTGAGACTGAAACAGAGAGGATGTGTTGACCACTTTATCTGCATCATTAATGGCAACATTCAAATCCAATGGCCTTGATAATTCAGTTACACAAAAAATTGGTCTTTATGGTGAAGTACCTAGCACATAGTCGCATCAGAGGTGGCTTAAGTGCTGAAACAAGTTCATCCGAACGCGTCCACTCATAGTTTGGCGAAGTAAGCAGATTCAGCATCACTTCCATGCCATTATTCCCGGCAGTCCCCCTACAAGTGGATGAGTTACACAGCTAGCACATTGCTAGAAACCAATTATCTTTCAAAAGCAAAGCAGCAACTAAAAGCAGCAGAAGATAAACAATAACTTAGCAACGTTTCAACTAATCCGCATATCTACAATTCAGCAGATAACCCAAGTGAAACCACAATCTACCCCTTCAACGATTTTAATACTCAATAACTTATGCTTACAGGAAATGTACAGGTTATTCCACTCTTACAAAGGTTTCGTTAATAAGTTTTCTCATTTGATCTTATCCTTCTTAATACAGGGATGATTGATGAATCATCTTGTAACCACTACATATGAAAAAAGAGGAACAGGATACTGATCATCGTTAAGTGCTTCCCTGTTCGTAATTAAGAAGGCAGAGCCTCAACTGACAGATTATAATGGAGATATAAGATGGATATCAAACATACTTGGAGCAATCCATTAGCAGTCTTTCTTCATCAGGTTCAAGTAAGTTCTCTTGAAAAGTAGAAGCAGACCCGCTCGCTGTTGATTGTGCAGCATTCTCTGCCTCAGCTAGCAATGACTGGCATGCCAGCTTAGAGAGAAGCCATTGCATATACCCAGTGATGGGACTCAGAGTAGCAAACATCTATATACAAAACAAGGATGGGAAGTACAAGTTACTGTGAGTTGAAGTACAAGTTACTGTGAGTTTTGAGACTAAACTTATCACACATTTCATCGGTTAGACTCCGTGTGAAACACAACAAAAGAAATGTTGATATATGCAAGCGATGGTTTACTAACAGATCTTTAATAATTAAGCACAGATGAAGCACATGTACACACTGCCAGATACAGAATAAAACGGGAAGGAATCATCCAATCAATCCATACACTAGCTCAAGGAGACAGCAGAACTCTAGACATTTTTGGTTGATGATACTTTTCTCTAAGGGAAAAGTCCTCCTAGGGCCCTTGTGGTTTGACCCGTTCTCAGATAGGTCCTTGAGGTTTAAAACGGCGATAACCGGTCCTCGTGCTTCCAATTTTCACATCTGAGTCCTCCCGATCTGGTTCGATTCGAAAATCCAAAGTTCAATCTCGCAATTCCGGTGACAAAAACGCCGACTGTCGACTCCAGGTGACTCACCAAAGTGTCTCCGACATGTAGATACCAGTTTCACATGTTTTCGTCACCTGAATTGCGAGATTGAATTTTGGATTTTTGAATCGAACCGAATCGGGGGGACTCAGATGTGAAAATTGAAAGCACGGGACCCGGTTATTGCCGTTTTAAACCTCAGGGACCTATTTGAGAACGGGTCAAACCACAAGGGCCCTAGGTGGACTTTTCCCTTTCTCTAATGTCTTAAAGCTCCATCCGGTAGAAAAAACATTGGTTGCCATCAAACTTAAGGGGTGGTTCTCTACCCACTAAACAAAACTTGTTGTCTTTATGATGACTGAAAAAATAATATCTTTACTTGCATGGTGACCGGCCCATTTTTTAAATAACAAAAATATTTGCAACCACCAATTTGCACAAAAATGCAGTTGTGCTAACTCATATCCCAATTGAGCATTGTAAACCCTCTCAGAAGGTCTCCAAATATTTGAAAACCTTAAGTGGTTCTAACCAAATCATCCCCATTATTGACATCCTCCTTTCCTCTGAGAAGGGTATGCCCTTGCTCCAACCCTATACTATACTGGTCCAGTAGAGTCAATCTAATGCTTCTTCCATGTAGCCTTTTTCTATAAGTCATTTTCTTTCTAAGACAACAAGTTCAAAAGTAGGAATTTAGGTGTACAACACCACTAGGTTTTCTATTCCATTGATTTCATAACTATGGCAAGAACTAGCCACTGAAGGGGAAATGTAATATATAATTCCCCAGATGCGAGCATAACCATACTGAAATTTTGGTGAGCAATTTTGTCACTAAAATAATTTCTTAATTCAATGAAAGGCTGATTTTCACCATTCAAACCAAATTGCTGGTTCAGTTATCATAAAGAAAAAAAAATTGTTCACAGACCCTAAGAAAACCACCCAATAAGTTTAATAAATACCAGTCATTTTTTATCCTATTAGTTCCACATTTTTATGTCGATGGAAATCAGAAAATGGATCTTAAAATCAAGTTTTTATAACAAACTCCTTGAGTCATATGGCAGAGACATGCAAGATAGAGGGGACAATATCGAGGTGAAGAGTATAATATGGCTCAAGGAAAAACAGAAGCTATTTGAAGTGATGTCGAGTGAAAAGCAAGAATTGGATAAACCACGAAAGCACCATTACCACAAGAAACTTACAGAAATGTGAGGCATGTCTCTTTTCACAAGTGTAATCACACGTTTGATGAGAAACTTTCCCAGGTTGATCCCTGCCAAGCCAGGCTGTCAAATTGATATAAGTACGACTCCAGAAAATTCATGCAGATTCACAAACGGTGCCTCGTGAAGCTTCATAACGACGAAAATGAATGACTTCACAATAAGCACGAGCATATCGTCCAATTGATTTCTTTTCTTAGAGCAAAAAAAGGAAAAATAGAGGTTGGGAGGAAGCATTCTGCATCACGAAGCTAATAAATAAGACAAAAATACTTGGGCTGCCCAAATGAACTCAGCTTAGCTCCAATTGGTTTGTTCTCTCTTCTAAAATTATTGTTAGATCCAATGTATGACAAAAAGGTATAATACGTACTATTACGAGTGACACTTGCAGACTACGTCAGTCTCATGGACCAGCTGAAATAAAGTGATATTTTAAACTACATGGACAAGACCACTGGTAGAAACAACTGGTCTCACCTGAGTAGAAGATATAGAGTAAAATAGAGCACAGGATGCCTCAGATTCAGGTGTGGGTGGATCATCCCATAGGACCTCCTATTTAAGTGATAATTAGTTTCAATCAAGAGCCATTATGAAATAAGACAGAAAACAGAAGAAGTGGTTACTATATACAAAAAACACACCTGTATTGTCTGAGCTACATTCCTGAGAAGTGCAACCTCAATGAAGATAAGAGGTTCGCCTGATACACATCAAACAAAACTAAATGTAAAATATTTGATATTTTCTTGCCTGTGGATGATGCTGTGACAGTTTATAGCCAGTGGCAGTTGCAAGCATCTCAGAGTGAAAGACCGCCCTCGGTAGAATGTAGGAAACAAAACGTTGCCAAGATTTACTAACCAGGTATTGAAGGATGTAGATAACCGAAACATCGACGACCAACACCCAACCTTCTTTTTAGGTCAATGAGACTGCTGATTGGATGTACCGCCTTGAAATAGGAAGTTACAAGGGTTTGAATCAACAAACAAATCAAAGATTTGAACTTTGAAAAAATCAGGCGAGCACGAGAGAGTTACCTCGTAAGCCACAATTTTCTCTAGTAACGAAGCAGGATAGTCCCATGTGATTTGGTGAAGCTCCAATGCAGCAGGGCTAAGCCAGGTGCTGAGTTTTTCTTTCATGTAGCCATCTAAAGCTCGCAAAGAGGAAATGCTTTCCTTCCTGCAAAATATCAGAATAGCTAATTTACATATGTTTTTGTCGTAACTCGTATGAACTACAGTATCAAACAAGTATGATAGGACTGACCATAAACTTACTCGAGAATAGATAAGATATCAGCTCGAAGAATTGACAAGAACTTTAAACCCCCAGGATGGTTGTTGAGCCTTTCAAAAAGGATTCCATAAGTTGGCTTTAGAGCTTGCCTCAAGTTTCTTTCAACACGATAAAAAGCAGAGAGCATAGTTTCATCTTCACAATTGTTTGATTGACCTTCATTTCCTAAAATCAGAAACATTGTGAACGAGAATTCATCAAGTAAAGAAATAAGCAGATTTCAGGCATAACAATGTTGGCATAGGGAATGTTAGAAGATCGTTTTAAAAGATAGAAAATCTTAAGATCATCAAGCATACCCTCAGAGAGTTGAAGTCCAAGGTAGTGCTTGATTAGGTCGCGCACTTGAGTCCTATTGAGATCATACCCTTTGGCGAGAACAAGCAATAACTCCCGCCGATTTTCATAAGAGAGACTCAAGTAACCCTTGAAACCGTAAAATTGCAATCAACCAACTCCCCCAAAACCGCACCAAGACAAGAGTCGTGCATTAGGAGAACAGCACCACAAACAATTCACACACACAAAAATTATTTCTTCACTCATGTGTCAAACAATTCTAACCAACCATTTCAGGCAATCAGAATACTGATCACATCAGACCATGATGCAGAATGGTTAACAACAATACCTGAGAAAAATCATTCAGTGCAGTGTCGAGGACTTCAGTTTTGTTCATAGAGATAGCGGAGTGCATACATTCCCGAACAACACCGAAGCTCCTACGAATTATTGCAATGTCACCAACGTATAAACGGGGAATTCAAGAAGATCCCAAACCACTCAATTCATAACGCCTTTCTGTTTCATCAAGGTCTGACAGCAACCTAATCATTGTGCCGGGTCCCTCCTTTCCAGACAATTTCCGCTCGTTTCGCTACAAAGTATCAAAATTGTTCTGGGAAAACAGCTCCCCACATAATTTCTTTCGCAGTGAGCATTTTTTTTTCCACCAAGCGGAAACACATTTTGGTTCATTTTCCGATGCGGGTTAAATTTGAACCCAGAAATTGTTAAAACATTCCGGCAAAACAAACGGACCCAAGAAGTAGAAAGACGGCACAAAAATAGAGCGGTTATCACCTCTGGGTCTCAGAATTGCCATCGGGGTTGATCCCCTGAGGGGTGGGTCCCACTGCCTTTTCCATCTGGTTATTGGAGCCGCCCGAAGGAGGAGGGAGGTGGTGGCGGTTATCGGAATGTCGGACGGTGGGAATTCTTGTCCGCATGAGAATGGAGAGACCTTTCTTGTTCATCTATCTCTATATCTCCTCTTTTCCTCTTCTTCCTTTGCTTCGTCGCATAGCGATGTTATTTATTATCACAAAGTTGGTGTTCGATGTGATCGGACCGAACCAAGAACCAAGTAGCACCACGCAAGCGATGGTGTAATTTATATGGTCTTTTTCAATAAAACGTGACCGAGAGAGTAAATTGTAAAATTGCTTAGTCTTTCAGATTCTAAGAATCGCGTAGTTATGTTTTTGGAGCCAATATTTTGTGCTATTTTCGTAAATATTTAGAATCTTAATTTTTTGGGAAAATTATCCTCAGGTATCTCGGGTTTGCGAAAATTCGTGTTTTAGCTCCCCTATTTTTTTTATTATCATTCAACCCTTGAATCTTGTCAAAAGTGTATAATTTAGCCCCTGTCGCCGGAATCCGGCGATTTCTCCGGCGAAATGGCACCTAAGATTACTAAAATATCATTTTCTTTTAAAAAGTAAAACAATAAATTGAAACACAATAATAATTCATATTGAGCTGAAATTTTTCATGATGCATCCTAAAAATATACATGATTTACGTAAAATATTTCAGAAATTTTGGAGACATAGAAATATTTTTTTTTATTTTCCAACGTACCAAAATGTTGTAAAATCATATAAAATAGAAACATTATCTAATTGGGCTGAAACTTGTCCCATGTGTTCTTAGGCATATTAAGTGAATTTAGGACCTAATACTTGTTCTATGTGTCCTTTAGCATCTTTACTAAAGACTCCATCTTTAGTAAAAAAATAAATTAAAACTCTATATTTTTGGTATCCGCAGATTTTTTCAAAATTGGCTCATGAGAATCCAGAATTTTTGATTCCTAAATTTATTAAATATGATAAAAGACACATGGGACAAGTTTCAGCGCAATTAAATAAATTTTCTGTTTTACATGATTTTACAAAATTTTGGCACGTTGGAAAATAAAAAAAATACTTTTGTACATCAAAACTTTCTGAACTATTTTACATAAATCTTGTATATTTTTAGGATGCTTCATGAAAAATTTCAGCTCAATACGATTTACGATTGTGTTTCAATTTATTTTTTTTACTTTTTAAAGGAAAAGGGTATTTTAGTAATCTTAGGTGCCATTTCGCCGGAGAAATCACCGGATTCCGGCGACAGGGGCTAAATTATACACTTTTGACAAGATTCAAGGGTTGAATGATAATAAAAAAAATAGGGGGCTAAAACATGAATTTTCGCAAACCCGAGAGGCCTGAGGATAATTTTCCCTAATTTTTTTATTTTAAAGATATGAAAAATGAAATTCGCTAGAAGATAAAAGGGAAAAAGACTCAGAAATCTCTATGTTTTTGTTATGTGGAAGAATTTTCGCAATCGGGAAGGGTGATCAGAGAGGAGGGTTGCGGTGATTTCGGTGACGCAATTGGGGAAGACGACGAAGTAATTGAGGTTGAAGGAGTGATCAATCGAGGAGTTCCTACAGCTGACGATGTTGGAGCTTGAGAAAATCGAGCTACAACAGCTACGTGTTATCGTAATTGCAATTAGGATTGTAATCAGGTTTATTTTAATTGAGTACGTATGTTTAGGAGGCAATCACAATGTTGCCCTTGTTTGATCGTATGACTTAATTACCTTCAATTAGTTGTGGGTTTCCTTGTAATTTGTGCGTAGGAAGTTATAACTGTATTGCCTATAAATGATTGTGTAAAACCCTCACTTGAGGACATGTTGAATGTGAAGTTATGTTTGTGTGACCAACTCTCTCTTACACCTTTAGTTTCTTCTCTCTCCCACCTTTATTTCTAAGTAACTATTGAACCACCTTGGAAACCACTTCGAGAGGGGGACCTTGGTTGATTCGTGCTCATTTGATTGTGAATTGCTGGTCGAATTGAGTGATTGTATCTTCCACGCTTCAATTTGTATCAAAGCAGTACTCGAAGTGGATTGACCATGAGGAATGAAGACGTTGTTGATATGATTAGAGACTTACGAATTGAGATTGGTCAGATTAGAGGGGAAATTGAATAAGTCAATGCAGTAATGGTCAGTAAGAATGATGTACTTGAAACTTCCATGGCAGGATTAACTGTTCAAAATCAGCAACTGGCGAAGCAGTTGGAATCGATGGTTGATCGAGGGAAATCCGTAGCGGGGGCGAATTTTACAGAAGTGTCTCACTCGCAGATGCAGAAGGAGACCGTGGGTGAAACTTCTAATCACTCTGGGTATGAAGTAGATAGATTTCGGAAGCATTTCAAGTTTGAATTTCTAAAAGTTGATGGGACTGAAGTTTGTGATTGGCTTATGAAATGCGAGCATTTCTTTGATGTTGAGTGAATTGAGGCACAATCGAGGATGAAGATAGTGCATATTCATTTGGAGGGAGTTGCCTTGCGTTGGTATCACAATTTTATCAAAGGGAGAGGTAATCCAGATGCGTTGAATTGGGAAGTTTTTAAGGAGGCGGTTGAAAGGAGATTTTTGGGCAATTTGTATGCAAGCCCTATGAAGATGTTGCTAGATTACAAGTAAGTTGGAAGTGTGTTAGACTATCAAGTTGAATTTGAAGACAAATTGACTCGATTGGATCTCTCCGTTGAATAATCATTGCCAATTTTCTTGAAGGGGTTGAAGCCAGAGATCTCCATGGCAATTGAGATATTTTTTTCCCTCTACCCTGGAGCAAGCATTTGTTTTGGCTCACTTGGAGGAACACAAGATCAACTTTAATTCAAGGAAGTCAAGGGAGTATACTCGTATTCCCAATTATCAACCACCTTTACTTCCAAATCCTAGTTCTTCTAATTTGAATAGGAATGTGGGAAATTCTGCTGGGGATCGTACTGTGGCCAATCTCAATTAGCATAATAGACCTTTTGATCGCGTGAAATCAAAAGAGATGGAGGAGAGACGTACAAAAGGATTGTGCTTCTAGTGTCCAGAAAAGTATGTGATGGGACATAAGTGGGCTCAACGAGGGAAATCTTTTTTGGTTGAAGTTTTGGATGAGGAAAAAGAGACAATTGACGCGGGAAATGCCAATGAATGCTTCAATTATGAGGAAACTAAGTTGGTGGATCAACCCATTTTATCAGCTCATGCGATAATGGGGAGGAGTTTACAGAACTTCAGGACGATGAAGATTGCAGGAATGGCATATGGACAACCAATTTTCATTCTTATTGATTTGGGAAGCACACACAATTTCTTAGATTGTGGAGTGGCCAAGCGATTGGGGTGCCAGATTGAAGATTATAGAGTGATGAAGGTCAAGGTTGCCAATGGGGGTGAAGCCCAATATTCTCAAATCTGTAAAGATTTTACATGGGAGTTGCAAGGCCAGGCTTTCTCTGCTAATGTTTTATTGCTTAATTTGGGAAATTATGATATGGTGTTGGGCATCCAATGGCTAGAGACCTTGGGCAAGATTCAATAGGATTTTAAATCACTACAGATGGAATTTAAAGTTGGGGAGCAGCGTATTAAATTAAAGGGAATGCAGAAAAGTGCTTTACGCAAAAGCATATCCCAACAGATGTGTCGAATGCTTTCTGTTGAGAAGGAAGAAAAAATTGAGTTTTGTAATTTAACTCTTATGAAGTTCTTTCCTACTAAAGAAGAATAGGAGGGAAATGAACTAGAAGGGATTCAGATTGTAGATTTCGAACAAGCATAGATGGAGGAGTTACTATCATGGTATCAAGACGTGTTTCAAGAGCTTGTTGGGTTACCCCCATGCGTTCACAAGTTCACAGCATTCCTCTCTATGAAGGTAGCAATCTGGTTAATTTACGGCCATACAGACATTCAAGTGTGTAAAAAGATGCAGAAGTAAATGATTTGGGACATGCTACAAGTAGGCTTCATTCGGCCCAGTCACGGTAGTTTTGCTTCACTTGTTGTTCTAGTGAAGAAGAAGGATGGAACATGGCATTTTTGCGTGGATTATTGAGCTCTCAATGAGATCACCATTAAAGATAAGTACCATATTCCTGTAATTGAGGAGTTGTTAGATGAATTGGGAGGTGTACAATGGTTTTCAAAATTTGATTTGAGGTCAGGATATCATCAAATCAGAATAGAACCTTTGGATATTCATAAGACTGCTTTTCGAACTCATGATGGTTTATATGAGTTTCTTGTGATGTGATGATTCACTTTCTATTGAACATTCTACCGTAATTCTACTTCATAATGGATGATTGGTCATTTATCCGGTCTTTCTGGCGTATGCCAGAAATGGGTGGCGTGCGCCACCCTTCGACCAGCCCAAAGCTCTGGCACACTCCAACAGCACCTGGCGTGAGCCAAAAAGCTCACAGATGAACAAACCTGGCGTGCGCCAATTATGGTTGGTGTGCGCCAATTTATCAACAGAATTGCAGCAAATTGTAATAAGAGTAAGTAGGATTGTCGTACCACAGGGATTGAGTTTTAGGCCTGCTCTAAGATTAACAAACTATAATAGGATAAGATTATGAAGTTTGGTTTGCACTATCTAAAGTCTAAACATAAATATAAAGATCATAACTTAAGCTATTGGTTTACTAGATACTAACTAACTAAGAATAACCACTTAGGCTACTAAAATGAGTGAGGTGTCTAAACCAGCAATATAACTATAAGATTCAGAGGGTTTTAGTGTATGTGAAGTGGTCCGATTGAATCTAAGGTAACTCATCCACACTTTCATGCAAGAAAAGCCTAAATTGATACTTAACTAAGCTTAGAAGGTTAGATATGTTATTTTGACTCCACCAACCAACTAAAGTAAGCTAAGAACCAACTATATGCTCCACTCTAAGGACAATAAGTAGGTTACCAAGAAGATTTCTCTCTTAGCAAGAGTACTCATCATCAAACCAACCTTTCCATCAATCCTATCTCCTTTCGGTCTCAAGTTTTGACTAGCTACCTAGGCTTGGTGATCAAGCAAGTCTAAGCAATGTAATGAGCTCGTTGATAAGAACACATTTAAACACATATTCATCCCTCAAATCAGTAGCTATATGCAAGGTAATAAGGCACCAAACTCAAAGAAAGCTACTCACACATACTTTATATAAATAACATCATAAGCATAAACATAAACAAAGAGAAGGAGACTTATTAAGACTCCAAGCTCCCCCTCTTCAAGTCCACGCAGAAAATAGTATTACTTAGTGAAAAATATGTACTATCTAATATATGTTCCTCTTTTTACAAACAAACGCAAAAGGCCTTATAAACTATTTCTAATTTAACAAAAAGATAAGTTTTATACTAAACTAACAAAATACCTAGGCTAAACTGACTTTAATGCCTGGGAAACTGAAGTTGCAATCATCACAAGCATTAAATGTGGTGTGTGCTTATATCCCTCTCTGAGTTAAAGATCAAATCAGCCCACTTGCAGCTTCTGTCAGTCTGTCCTGGTGTGCGCCATCTTTACTTGGCATGTGCTAGGTCTTCACGATTTCCATCCTCGAGTTCATATAGTCATCTGAGTGAATGGTCATTTAAGTAATAGCTACTTGGCATGTGCCATGTAGGATTAGCGTGCACCACATGACCGTGCATTGCATTCCTTGGCTCCGCATCTTCCCTCTCTCCTTGGCTTTGCGTGTTCGCTCGATCATTCTCCACTTCTCCTCAAATAAGCTCCTAAAAACAAGCAAACTCAATGAAAAATAATAAACTCAACAAAAACATACAATGAATGAAAACTAACACTATGACAACTAAAACGAAACTAACTCAACCTAAAACACTAAGAACAACCTACTAAAAGGACATGAATAATGAGTGTTTTTGATACTCATCACACACCTACACTTGAATTATTGCTTGTCCCCAAGCAAAACTCAAAATATGGAGAACCTAAAAGAAAACCAAAGAAGAACAAACACAAACACAAAAACAAGGTAAAGACATGGCATGAATGGATCAACACTTAACTTCTCTCAAAAACATCAACTCGCATCACAATGAAATCATAATCTAAGTTAGTTCATCAATCCAAAACACAAAGCACAATGAACTAGTAGGCACCTCGGCACTCAATTATTTAGGCAAGTGTTAACTCTATATAAAAGACACTAGAAGGTTGACCTCACGAGGATAGACAAGTGTTTCACTCATATAGTCTGTATGGTTAACTTTCTATCACTCGCATACATGTCAATATATCTTAAAGCATCCTACTGCCTAGTCAGCATTATCTAAAAATCGCAATAGTTGCTAATGATCTGGAGGTCTTTTCATCGAGTTGTAATAAGGCTTAAGGTAAAGGTGAGATAACATATTTGGATGGTAGCTAAACCACCCAATCTGAGGACATATCACAAATGTAACTAATCACTCGTCTAATCTAAACATCCTCACAAATATCACATTTATAAGCACACTCCCCAAATATCCCAATGTCTTAAGACCTAGAAGCACGAGTTTCACCTAGACACATGCCTTATTCAACTTTACATTCTTTTTTACTTCTTTTTCTCTTCTTTTTTTTCAAATAACATGTTCATATGGCCATAACTACAACATCCCCACAAACATAAACCAAACTAAACCAAAGCTACCAACTAAACCCAATACAGATGTAAACCTATAAGTCCTCAAATCAGATGATCAAAGGTAAGGAAGATGGATGATATAAGGTTTAAGATTAGCTTCCATCGGCTTAAATACTCACAAGGTTCACTCAACAACCCTCTAGTCTAGTCTACATAGTGAAACCACTAATCTAAATAACAGAGTACGAGATTTCTACCAATTCCTAGGCTTTGTGCCTGAATTAACTTCCTAACTAAGAATACGATAAATTCTAACACAAGTTGAAAAGTTTTGAGGGGGTTAGATTTTTTAAAAATTCATGCCAAGTCTAAACCTAAACAAAACAACCTAACATACTAATATGCATAACAAGTTTAAACAATCTAAAAGGAAGATTCCTAGAAGGAACCCTTCCCCACACTTGAAAGACACATTGTTCTCAAGGTGTCTAAGATACTAATAAACACCTAAATGGAAAACATGCATAGACATAAAGAAAATACAAATAAACATGCAATACAACAAACTCACTAATGGCATTTCATGTAATCTACCTCCTTGTGACCTTTTTGGCTTTAAGCCTAATAGGATCACCTTGTAGAAACACAAAATGATATTAAATGAGTTAAAAACACACAAATTTAAAAACAGAATCAAAATACATAAAAGTAAATAAACAAATAAAAAAATAAAGAAAAATAACAAAGTAGGGCAAAAATGAGCTCCTGTCAATCATCTCAAGTAGGAGGAGGTGGTGAGAATGTGAAGTCACTGCCAAAGTTCTCCGCCCATATGTGCATCCACTCGATGTATGCTCGCTACTGCTCGTAATGCTCCTGCTGGCGTGCCATGTGAGCTCTCTGGTCGGCGTAAAATGCCTTCTGCTCCTCTCTCTAAGCTCTAAACTCAGCCTCTATGCGAGCATTGTAGTGGTACTGCCGGTCCCACCCGACTACATTGCTAACTGCGTAGTCCTACAGTTGCACGCTATAGCCATAAAGCTGCTCTCTATGACCTTGTAGCTGTACATATATCGCAGGAAATTGGTCACGTAAATACTTCATGTTAACCTGTAGGTCAGGTGACTGGTGACTCAGCCCTGCTTTATTGTGATGGCTGGGCTCCTGCTGCTCTTGCTTTGCCTCTCTCTGTTCTGGCATCCATCCTGGAGCCCCAAGCCATCCTGCACTGCCTTTCTTTCTTCCCATGGCTTGTATTCGACAACCTCCACTCCATTAATCATTGTCTTCTTGATCAGTTTGCTATAATGGAGTTTCTTGATGAGAGCAGCACCAACTCCAAAATGAATCCACAAAAGTCTGTAAACTGCTCAGAAAAATGGTGACGTGCAATGCGGGAAATAATATGACCTAAGTACAGATACCTAGGTTCCCTATTACTAATAGATTGAGCAAGGCAGTCAATGACCATCGCAAAGATGCTAAATGGGATATCATGGCATAGGCAGTCAATAGCGTAGAGCTGAGATCGGAAGACTTTAGATTCTTCCCATTGACCACTAATGGTCAGAGTTATAAAGCGATGGAGGATGCCTAAATATGGTTCTCTAATCAGCACATTAGGCACCCTCCTCGACTCATATCTCTCAAAACCTGTAATCTCTTGCCATGTCCGATGGGCCTAACTAGCTGGTGTGAAATCTAAAGCATCTGGTCTAGCTTTAAGGCTAAACAGTGCATTAAACTCACTCTCATCTATGCTAAAATCAGTATCAAATACACGTGCAGTAAATGATCGTCTGTTAGCTATAACTTGCAATGTCTAATAGAACTCTAAAATAAGCTCTTGCCTAGCCATTATCTCTCTCGTCTCAAAGTATCTCCACCCTAATTTCCTAAAAGCTGACCGTAATTATTTATCAACCCCTAATCTCTACATGTCATCCCAATTAATTATAAAATGACTAAGGGTATTAAGTTGTGAGAATATTTGATACCTCTCTCTCTCCCAATCGTGGAAGATTGCAAAGGGAGCATTATAGCGGTCGCAGATGTTTTAGGGTGGAGAACCTAGTGGAGAATGCGAAGGGTTCTCCGCGTGCTTTCTCCTGTCTTTGCAATGAATCTGGCTAGATCTTTCTTCACCCACCATTGTAAACCTTGTTTTGGACCTTGGGAAATGTGGGTAAATGGTTTGAGAGGATTTGGCTTGTGAAAATTGCAAGTTTCGAATAACAGAAATTTTTAGAATTTGAAAAGTTATGAAAAATGATGCACACCCAATACTTTTATAAATTGTTCTGCCCTAAACTGGCATATGCCAGGTCTATTAGTGTGCGCCAATTTCTCTTTTCTTTGTAATGCTGGCATGCGCCAGGTTTTCTAGCGTATGCCAGAATCTTCAGAATCACAAGACATGGCACGCGCCATATCCATTGGCGTGCGCCAGTTGTGTACAACCCGCAAAATTTTCACACTTAAGATATAGACATCTAATCTAATTTTTTAGCTTTTATGTACACTGCATTTCTGGAAAGCTTGAAAACCAGACGCCCCATCCTCATGTGTCACAGGTGCAATATTGACTTTCATAATTCACATAACTTATGAATGGCATACCATAACGAACTACCTCTGCATGTAACCTCTTTGGCTTTAAGCCTAATAGGGTCACGACGTAGTAGTACGGTATGCTCATTTTGCGAGTTAGTGCTATTCTTGCTACAGTCTCTGTCATGTTCTAACTTTCTACATTTGGGGCAAAATTCAAATCGCTTCATCCTCCTCTTGTAGGCACTCTTTGATGTTCCCCTCGAGTGTCTCAAGAAGTTTTTGTCACATTGCTCGATTCTCAAAGTCTCGTTTGCTAGTCGGAGAATGATGAGGAATCAGGATTTTCCTAGAAACTAAGACACTAACTAGACAAATATACTTAGCGCAAAACATCCTGTTCTTTATTCTCTGTAGGTAAAAGAGCCTCTTTGTTCCAAATGTTCAAGCTTGGGATAGCACATAAACTGATTGCACCTCTGCATCTCGATTAATGTTACTCCCTCCAATATAAATTTTGCATCGTTGGCCATTGACTCTAAAGACTAATCCCTTGCTATCTTGCAAATCTAGTACCCCAAAAGAGAACACTCTAACAATCTGGTATGGGCCCCTCCACTTGGATTTGAGCTTCCTGGGGAAGAGTCTTAGTCACGAGTTGTAGAGAAGAACATGCTGCCTCTCCTTAAAATCTTTCTTGATGATATGGGCATCATGTCTTCTCTTGGTCCTCTCCTTGTAAAGCCTTGAGCTCTCGAATGCCAAGTCACGCATTTTCTCTGACTTTTTAAGTTAGAGAATTCTATGCTCCCCAGCCTTTTATAATCGTAATTCAGGGTTTTGATTGCCCAAAATGCACGATGCTCAAGCTCTACTGGAAGATGGCATGCTTCACCATAAACAAGCCTATAAGGCAACATTCCTATTAGTGTTCTAAATACCATTCGATACGCCCATAAAGCATTATTGAACTTGTTCGACCAATCTTTCCTTGTTGTTCTGACCGTCTTTTCCAAGATTTTCTTGAGCTCTCGATTTGAAAGCTCAACCTGTCTGCTAGTTTGGGGATGATAAGGTGTTGCCACCTTGTGCATTATCCCATATCTTTTTAGCAGTACTTCAAATTGCTTGTTGCAGAAATGTGACCCCCATCATTGATTATCGCTCATAGCACTCCAAATCTCGAGAAGAGTTTCTTAAGAAATTGGATAACTACTCTAGCATCATTTATTGGTGATGCCAAAGCTTCTACCCACTTTGAAACGTAATCTACTCCTACCAAGATATACTTGTTGCCATATGATGTTGGGAAAGGTCCCACGAAGTCCAATCCCCAGACATCAAAGAGCTCAATCTCTAGAATCCCAGATAACGACATCTCATTCCTCTTTGAGATATTTCCCATTCTTTGGCAGTAGTCATACTGCTTAACATAACTATGTACATCCTTGAAGATGTAAGGCCAATAGAATTTGCATTCGAAGACTCAAGATGTAATTCTTGAAGCTTCATAATGACCTGAGTAGGGAGTGTTATGGCATTGCTCTAAAATGTTTACTACTTCCCAACTGGCAATGCAACATCAAAGAACCCCATCACTGCACCTCTTGAAAAGGTACAGATCATCCCAAACATACATCTAAATATCCCGTAGAAATTTCTTCCTTCGGAGATAACTCAGATCTACAGGAATAATTCCTCCAACTAAAAAGTTTGGCATAATCTGCATACCAGGGAGCTTCTACTCTACTCATCATCATAAGAGTTTCATCTAGAAACTCTTCTTGAATATTTCTTTCAATCTCCATATCGTTGCTTTTCTCTAGCCTAGAGAGATGATATGTGACAACATAGTCTGCTCCTTTCTTGTTCTTAATGGATAAGTCGAATTCTTAGAGTAACAAAATCTAGCACATCAAGCGAGGTTTGGCATCTTGCTTTAAGAATAGATATCTCAAAGCTGCATGGTCAGTATAAATTATCACTTTTGAACTAAGCAAGTACGGTCTGAATTTGTCACATGCGTAAACAACCGCAAGCATCTTCTTTTCTGTGGTTATATAATTGAGTTGAGCTCTTGCCAGTACTCTACTTGTATGGTAGATTACGTGGAGCTTTCCCTCTTTCTTCTGTCCGAGCACATAACCCAAAGTGAGATCACTTGCGTCATACATTAATTAGAATGGAAGTTTCCAGTCTGGTGATGAAATCACTAGAGCTGTGATAAGAGCTTTCTTTGGAGCATCAAATGCCTTAAGGCAGTTCTCATCAAAGTTGAAGGATACATCCTTAACCAGCAAATTTTTTAGAGGCTTAGTGATTAGAGAGAAGTCCTTGATGAATCTTCTATAAAATCCAGCATGTCCTAGAAATGCTCTAACTCTTTTAACTGTGGTTGGTGCATCCATCTTCTTTATTGCCCCTATCTTAGCTCTATCAACTTCCATTCCCGCTCTAGATATCTTATGCCCAAGGACTATCCCTTTGTCTACCATAAAATGGCACTTTTCCCAATTGAGCACAAGATTCATTTCCTCACATCTCTTCAAAAGTTTGTCAAGGTTGTCAAGGCAATGATCAAATGAGTCTCTGAAAACAGAGAAGTCATCCATGAAGATTTCCATAATCTTCTCATTTATTTCCCAGAAGATAGACTTCATGCAACATTGAAACGTTGCTGGGGCACAACTTAATCCAAAAGGCATTCTGCGATATGCAAAAATACCGAAGGGATAGGTAAAGGATGTCTTCTCTTAATCTCTGGGGTATATTGCAATTTGGTTGTACCTAGAGTACCCGTCCAAAAAGCAATAATAAGAATACCCCGTAATCCTTTCCAACATTTGATCAATGAATGGAAGTGAAAAATGATCTTCCCTTATGGCATCATTTAATTTATGATAATTGACGCACACTCTCCATCTGGTCATAGTTCTTGTTGGGATGAGTTCTCCTTCCTCGTTGACCACAACTGTCATTCCCCTTTTTGGGAACACAGTAGATCGGACTAACCCACTTACTATCTGAGATCGGATAGATAATTCCTGCTTTAAGGAGTTTTATCACTTCCTTCTTAAAAACCTCCTTCATGTTAGGATTAAGTCTCCTTTGTCGGTCTACTCTTGGCCTCGCTCTATTCTCCATGTGAATATGGTGCATCACAATTTTCGGGCTTATCCCCTTGATATTTGATATTTGCCAAGCAATGGCCTTAATCCGTTTGTTCACAACTGTAAGCACTTTCTCTTCTTCTTCCTTGGTGAGCTTGTTCGATATAATAATCAGTAATCTCCATCCATCTATTAAGACAGCATATCTCAGATGGGAGAGTAGCTCTTTCAGTTCTAAGGAAGGAGTTTTTACAATTGAGGGTGGAGTATGATATTTCAAGTGAATTTCGAGCTCCTCAAGTAGACCTTTCTTGTCAATTTCCTCCTTCACTTCATCCATAAATATCCTCCTCTTCTTTCTCTAGTTCTTTATCCTCAATTCTAGAGATTTTCTCCTTGCAGAACTCGAGGATATACTCATCTATAACAACAATTTTCATGCACATCCCTTCATTAAGAGGATGGCACATGACACTTGTCATGTTGAACTCAACCTTCTCATCTCCAATTCGGAGCACCAATTTGCCATTATGGACATCTACCAATGTATGTGCAGTGTTGAGGAAGGGTCTACCATAAATCAGTGGACATTTCTTGTCCTCAGAGAAATCCAGAACCACAAAGTCAACTGGGAAGATGAATTTGTCAATCTTCACCAGGACATCCTCAACCACAAAGTATTGCTTCTAAATAGTTTGGTTTGCCAACTAGAGAAGCATTAAAGTTGACTTAACTTCACACAAACATAGTTTTTGAAATGTAGACAAAGGCATCAAGTTGATACTTGCGCCTAAATCACACAAACATTTTGGAAACTTGGTTTCACCAATGAAATAGGGAATTGTAAAACTCCCTGGATCTTTTAGCTTCATCGAAAGATTCTGTGAAATTAGATAGCTATAATCAGCCATGAGAGTGACTGTCTCTCCATCCTCCTACTTCCTCTTCTTAGTGACGAGTTCTTTTAGAAACTTGGTATAGTGTGGAACTTGATAAACATCTCTAAGAAAGAGACACTTATTTGCATGTTCTTCTTTTTATCCATGAAACAGAGAAATTTTTCATCCATCCCCGACTTTCTCTTTACCCTTTGAGGATAAGGAAGAATGGGAATTATTGGTGGTTGTGGTACGTAAACTTCTTCTTCCTCCGCAGCTTCTTCTTGTGGGGAATTATCCTTCAGAATTTCTTCCTCCTTATCTTTGTTTGGATTTTCCACATCACTCTTCTTAGCCTTCTCTTTGACTTTTCGAGAAGCTAATTCCTTGTAACTTCTCAAGGAGATTGCATTAACTTGGCCTCGAGAATTTGCCTCAGTAGAACTTGGGAGAGAGCCAGATGCTCTTTGTGCATTTGTCTTCGCAATTTTCCCAAGTTGTACTTCTATGTTACGCATGGCAGTTGCTTGCCCTTTTAGAAATTGTTCTAAATTGTTCTGTCTCACTTCCTAGGCTGCTAATGCCTTCAAGATTTGACTTTGGTTATTGGATGATTCTCCAGCTTGTTGGATGAATTTCTCAACCTTGTCAAATCTCTCCTCAAGTGCTACCATTCTTTTTCCCAATAACCCACATGGTTAAAAACTAGGTGGTGATCCTTGTTGTGAGACACGTAAAGGCAATCCTTTATCAGGAATGATTGCCATACTGTCATCATTATTTCTCTCTTTCCATGAGAAGTTAGGGTGATTTCTCCATCCAGGATTGTATTTTGAGGAATATGGATTATTTACCATTTAGTTTCCTCCTTGTCCTTGACCACTAACAAAGTTGACCTACTATATAGGTTGACTCATCATCGCACATTGACTAATCTCATGGCCAGTGTTGCTACAGGTTTGCAATGCTATTGTAAAACAACAGCTTCAACTTTGTTTAGAGTCAAATTGTGCAATTGCTTTGCCATCAAGTCTAATTGCGCTTGATATCCAGAACCACAAAGTCAGCTGGGAAGATAAATTTGTCAATCTTCACCAGGACATCCTCAACCACACTGTATGGTTTCTTAATAATTTGGTTTGCCAACTGGAGAAGCAGTGAAGTTGGCTTAACTTCACGCAAACCTTATTTTTGAAATGAAGACAAAGGCATCAAGTTGATACTTGCGCCTAAATCACACAAACATTTTTGAAACTCGGTTTCACCAATGAAACAAGGAATTGTAAAACTCCCTGGATCTTTTAGCTTCATCGAAAGATTCTGTGAAATTAGAGAGCTATAGTCAGCCATGAGGGTGACTGTCTCTCCATCCTCCCACTTCCTCTTCTTTGTGATGAGTTCCTTGATGAGTGTCAAAAACACTCATTACTTATGTACTTTTTAATGTAAGTTTAGCATTTGTTACATATCTTTTTTACGAGTTTTCTAAGTCTTTATCTCGTTTTTGTACATATTGTTCTTTTGTTGTGTTTGTTAGTTTTTCTTATGTTTCCTTTATGTTTAGGAGCTTCATAGATGATGATATCACAATGCACGATCAAGATCACAAGGTTGCGAGCAAAATGGCATTGACAAACCGAATGCACAAATTATTTCCGAGGCTAACCATATTGTTCACCGAGCCACACCTTTTGCACGAGAAAAATCATAACTTCCACATACAAAGTTGGATTGAGGCGCCGTCAGTGGTATTTGAAAGAAGACATCCATTTCTAAAATCTTGCCAAAAGTCTTGTTTTAAAAATGGATGAGTCATTGCATCTGTAATGGTGATGACGAAGCATGACAAGGCATGACCAAAGCATGACCAAATGCATTACATCACATGTGGAGGGCACCAACTTTGTGGTGGCTGCATAAAAATCTCGCCTCTTGCCAAAATAATTGGTCAACACTCAGATTTTTCCTAAATAACTAAGTTTAACTTATGTGGAAATTAATAAAAGTTGGAGACAAGGTTAAATTAGTTAGTAAGATTTTAGATTAAGTTATAATTTTATATTTTCCATTAGCTAAAGATTGTAATAAGTTAAGTATTATGTCTTAGGCAAGTCATTCCATGACTTAGCAAGAAAAAAATTTGGCCGAGAGCAAGAAAGGAAGGGAAGGCCATGAGAAAGAAAAAGGAGAAGGAAGGAGAGAAAGAAAAAGAAGAACCAAGCTTTGCTTGGATTTTGTAACACTTTCTTACCCTTTTAATTCTTGTCTTTCCTTGCTCTTTATGTAAATTAAATATATATTAAGTGTGTTAATGCATAAGTATGTTTATGTTTATGTTGTGTTCAAACATGTGTGAGTAGTTACTTATTGGTGTGATGCCTTGAAAACTTAAGTTTTCTAATGGTTTAAAATGGGTAAAAATTAAAAGGATCATTTATATGTTAAAGGACTTAATACCTAGTCTAATTTGATCACCTAGAACTTTGAAAATAATCAAGTCTTGAGACCGAAAAGAGAAAGATTTAATCGAATGTTTAACATGTTGATCCGTTGTCTCGTGAGATGAAAATTTCACTTGGTGATTGGTTATCCAAAAGGGTGAAGTATTGATGAGTGCTTAAAACACTCATTATTTTTGTCCATTTTCTAGTTTGTTTTAGTATTTTAGTTGTTTTATTTGAGTTTTAGTTATCTTTATTGTAGTTTTGTTTATTTCATGTTTTTAGTTGTGTATTTTGTTTCTCATTGTGTTTTATGGGTTTAGGAGCTAATTCGAGGAAATGGATGACGACCGAGCGAGACGAGCGGATGCATGGACGAAAGGAAAGATGCGAAGGCAAGAAGAGCAAAGCTAAGGACCTGGTGCATGCCAGAAGAAGGTGGCGTACGCCAGAAATGCACCAGAAGCAAACGACCACGAGCAAGAACGACCAAACGCGAACGACCGAGCACCTGATGATCTGGCACATGCCAGGCACAGTTGGCGCATGCTAAACCAAAGAGTGACAGAGCTGCCACTTGCCTCTTTGAGTGGAAAACACTGGAGGGGGTCATACATTCAGGATTTTTGGCCTTCTTGTGACCGTGGTAGACCATTTTGGAGTAGAGGATGGATAGTAGTTAGGATATTATGTTAGTTTATATTTGTTTTGACTTTTGACTTTTGTTTTATGTTAATTAAGTGCGTTAGTGTAATATAGACAAGAGTGTGTGAGAGAGAGGTGTGCAGCACGAATTTTGGCCATCCTTTCTGTGAAGAACGTGAGGAAGAAAGCTGACAAAAACCTTGTAAAGCTTTCTTCTCTAGTACTCTTCATTTTGTTAATTAATGCTAAGTATGTTTATGTTTTTTATTATATTGTTCTTTGCAGGCATGTGTGAGTAGTTAATTCTGTGAGTTTGGTGTCTTGAAGCCAATACATAGTCACGGTTTAGAGGGTTAAAATCATGATGAACATGTCAAACTAACGAACCTAATGCCAGGTTAAACTTGCTTGATCACCAAGGTTAGAAGTTAGTTTAAACTTGAAACCGAGAGGAGATGGTTTAAATGGAAATGTTAGTTAGATAATTTGCTGGTTCGAGTTGCTAATACTCTTACTCAGTGATTTATTGTCCTTAAAGTGATGCATATAGTTGGTTCTTTGCTGTGCTTAGTTGGTTTTTGGGGTCGAGAGAACATCTAACTATTCTAAGCATAGTAAAGAAGCAATTTAGGCCATTCCAGCACGAGAGTAAAGCTTGGTTATTTTTGAAACACTTGGACCATGTTATGTACTTAGTAAACTCTCTGAATTTGTTGATTATTGTGGTTTTAAGTTCACCTTGCTCATTTGTGCTTATTAAGTTGTTAAAAATCTGTTTTGAAAACCAAACCTTCAATGTAGCTAAGTTCATAATTTGTTAGATTCGTAATCCGGCTTAGAACGAGTGTTTAAATCAAACCACTTCATAAATTGATCTTAGACGAGTTACTAAACCAAGTTGATGCTTTAAACTCAGTCCTTGTGGGACGATATTCTTGTACTTACTCATTTGTGCAACTCTCCTGGAAATTCTGCTGTCTTGGCGCACGCTAGGTATAGTTGGCATATGCCAACATGGTCCATCCGAGGCAAAAATTCTCACGCCAGAAGAGTTGGCATACTCCAACTCTTCTGAATCGTTAAACCTGGCGCACGCTTGGAATTATTGGCGTACGCCAGGTTGTCCAGTCAGACGACCTATCGTCTAGAAAAATAGTAGAAAACTTATAAGGATAAGAGCAGACCCTCTCGTCTGAGAGCGGAACAAATTGGCGCCATCACTAGGGACCTGAGTTTTAAACGTTCAATTTGGTGAACAAACTTGGATTAGACAAATTTTTATTTTTAATAATATAATATAATTATATATTTTTAAATAATATATATAAAAAAAACCCAAAAAAAATTTAAAATTTTATAGTTACTTGCAAAGGAAGTTACTTGTATGCCTTTAACAAGGTCCACCAAAAATTCTTAATTAGAATTTGAGGAGGACATTAATCGATTAGAAAAGTCATTGCGCAAAGCGAAAAGAGATAAATCAAGGATGGATCAAAGACAAGAAGGACAAGGAGCTGAAGTTCAAGCTCCTAGAAGATCTTTGATGGATCGTGGAAGACCAACATATGAAGGAGCAATAATTGGAATTCAGCAGCCAGCTATTGAAGCTAATCATTTCAAAATCAAGCCGACAGTGATTCATATGCTTCAAGCATCGAGTCAGTTCTATGGACTACCTAATGAGGACGCAAATGACCATCTTGGAAATTTCATGGAATTAGTTGATAACTTTAAGTATCCTGGAGTATCTGATGATAATGTTAAGATACGAATGTTTCCATACACACTTAGGGACAAGGCTAAACTATGGTACAAGCAACTTAAAGGTTCTCCAATAACCACGTGGGCAGAACTGGCAAATGCTTTTCTGGATAAGTATTTCCCATATTCGAAGACAAGCAAGCTCGTCAAGGAGATAACCAATTTCGAACAATATGAAGGTGACGCTTTGAGTGAAACATGGGAAAGATTGAAGGAGTTATAAAGGAGTTGTCCTCACCATGGTTTATCGGAGGAATCGTTGCTCAAAACTTTTTATTTTAGCCTTTTACCAACAACTATGGGAACAATTGATTCTGTCTCTAATGGAAATTTTCTGAAAAAGGAAAGAGGTGAAGCCTACCATATTCTGGAAGAGTTGGCAGCAACCAACAGGATAGTCACAAATGAAAGAAGATGGCAACCAATGAGAGAACTGAGAGAACTAACTGATCGAAGCGAGAAGAGAGGAATGATTGAACTTGATGCTTCCTTATCATTTCAAGCTCAATTGGATGTAATGGCAAAGCAGTTACAAGATTTGACTTTAAACAAAGTTGATGCTGTTGCTATCCAACAAAATTGTGAAGCTTGTGGCAACATTGGCCATGAATTTAGTCAATGTGCCATGATGAACCAACAAACTGAGCCAATTAATTTTGTTAGTGGTCAGGGACAAGGAGGAAACCGAATGGGGAATAACCCATATTCTTCAACATATAACCCAAGATGAAGGAATCATCCTAACTTCTCATGGAAAGATAGAAGTAATGATGACAATATGGCAATTGTACCTGATAAAGGACTACCATTACGTGCACCACAACAAGGACCACCACCTGGTTTTCAACCATGTGAGTTTTTTGGAGAAAGAATGGGGGTCTTAGAGGAAAGATTTGACAAAGTAGAGAAATTCATCTAACAAACTGGGGAATCATCCACTAACCAAAGCCAAATATTGAAGGCCTTGGCAAGCCAAGAAGCAAAGCAAAACAATTTGGAACAATTCCTTAGGGGGCAATCAACTGCCATGTACAACATGGAAATACAACTTGGGGAAATTGCAAAGGCAAATGCCCAAAGAGCTTCAGGGTCACTCCCAAGCTCTATTGAAGAAAATCCTCGAGGTCATGTTAATGCTATTGCCTTAAGAAGTGGGAAGGAATTAGCCTCTCAAACAGCTAAGAGAAGGCTAAGGAAACTAACATTGAGATCCCTGACCAAGACAAGGTAGAAGAAGTACAGCATGAGGAAAATTTGCAAAAGGAAGTTGCAGAGGAAGAAGAAGTTTACGTACCGCCACCACCAATGATTTTCATTCTACCTTATCCTCAGAGGGTAAAGAGAAAGTCGAGAGTGGATCAGAAATTTCTCTGTTTTATGGAGAAAATGAAGGATGTACAGATTAGTGTCTCTTTTCTTGAGATGCTAGATCAAGTTCCACACTATGCCAAATTTCTAAAGGAACTCGTGACTAAGAAGAGAAAGTGGGAAGATTAAGAGACAGTTGCCCTCACGGCAGGTTGTAGCTCTCTAATCTTGAAAAATATTCCCACTAAGCTTCAAGATCCTGGGAGTTTCACTATTCCTAGTTTTATTGGTGACACTGAGTTTCCAAAGTGTTTATGTGATTTAGGCGCAAGTATTAACTTGATGCCTTTATCAATATTTCGAAAACTAGGGCTATGTGAAGTTAAGCCGACTTCTATGCTACTCCAGTTGGTAGACCAAACAATAAAGAAACTATTCGGTGTAGTTGAGGATGTCTTGGTAAAGATTGACAAGTTCATCTTTCAAGTTAACTTTGTGGTTTTGGATTTTTCTGAGGACAAGAATTGTCCACTAATTTTTGGCAGACCCTTCCTCAACACAGCACATGCATTGGTAGATGTGCATAATGGTAAATTGGTTCTCCGAATTGGAGATGAGAAGGTTGAGTTTAACATGACAAGTATGATGTGCCATCCTCTCGATGAGGGGATGTGCATGAAAATTGACGTTATTGATGAATGTATCCTCGAATTCTGTAAAGAAAATATCTCTAGAATTGAGGATAAAGGACAACATGAAGAAGAGGAGGAAATTGAGGATGAAGTTAAGGAGGAAGTCGAAAGGAAAAGTTTACTTGAGGAATTTGAAATTCATCTGAAATATCAAACTCCACCCTCAATTGTGAAAGCTCCATCTTTGGAGTTAAAAGAACTACCACCGTATCTAAGGTATGCATTCTTAATAGATGGAGGGAGGTTACCAATTATAATCTCGAACAAGCTCTCCAAGGATGAAGTGGATAAAATGCTCGCAATTGTGAACAAACGGATTAAGGCAATTGCTTGACAAATCTCAGACATCAAGGGGATAAGCCCATAAATTGTGATGCACCATATTCACATAAATGATGGAGCAAGGCCGAGGGTAGACTGACAAAGGAGACTTAATCCAAACATGAAGGAGGTTGTGGCGAAGAAGGTGATTAAGCTTTTAGAAGCTGGAATTATTTATCCAATTTTGGATAGTGAGTGGGTTAGTCCAATCCATTGTGTCTCCAAGAAAGGGGGAATGACAGTAGTAATCAATGATGAGGGAAAACTCATTCCAACATGTACTGTGACCAGTTGGAGGGTATGCGTTGACTACAGAAAATTGAATGACGCTACACAGAAGGATCGCTTCCCTTTGTCATTCATTGATCAAATGTTAGAAAGAATAGTAGGGTATTCCTACTATTGCTTTTTGGATGGGTACTCAGGGTACAACCAAATAGCGATATACCCCAGAGATCTGGAGAAGACATCTTTCACCTGTCCCTTTGGTATTTTTGCTTATCGCAGAATGCCTTTTGGATTAAGTTGTGCCCCAAAAATATTCCAACATTGTATGGAGTCCATATTTTGGGAGATGAACGAAAAGATTATGAAAATTTTTATGGATGACTTCTCTGTATTTGGAAATTCATTTGATCATTGTTTGAAAAATCTTGATAAGGTACTGGAAAGATGTGAGGAAAAGAATCTTGTGCTCAACTGGGAAAAGTGCCATTTTATGGTAGATAAAGGAATAGTTCTTGGGCACAAGATTTCTAAAGTTGGAATGAAAGTGGACAGAGCTAAGACGGACGCGATAGAGAAGATGATTGCACCAACCACAGTTAAAAGAATTAGAGCTATTCTGGGTCATGCGGGCTTTTATAGGAGATTCATCAAGAACTTCTTTCTAATTGCCAAGCCTCTCACAAACTTGTTAGTGAAGGACGTGTCCTTTAATTTTGACGAGCAATGTCAGAAGGCATTTGATGCCTTAAAGAAAGCTTTAGTAACAGCTCCGTTATTTCATCGCCGGATTGGAAACTTCCATTTGAGCTAATATATGATGCAAGTGACCTACCTTTGGGTTTTGTGCTTGGACAGAAGAAAGAGGGGAAGTTACATGTCATCTACTATTCTAGTAGAGTATTGGCAGGAGCACAACTCAATTATACAACCACAGAGAAAGAGTTACTTGTGGTCATCTACGCTTGTGACAAATTCAGAGCATACTTGCTTGGTTCAAAAGTTATAGTCTATACTGACCATGCTGCTTTGAAGTATTTATTCTCAAAGCAAGATGCTAAATCTCGCTTGATGCGCTGGATTTTGTTACTTCAAGAATTTGACTTATCAATCAAGGATATGAAAGGAGCTGAAAATGTTGTCGCAAATCATCTCTCTCGGTTAGAGAAAAGCGACGGGATGGAGAAAAATGGTAAGATACAGGAAGAGTTTCCTAATGAAACTCTAATGACAATAAGTAGAGTGGAAGCCCCCTAGTATGCAGATTTTGTCAACTTTTTAGTTGGAAAAATTATTCCAGCAGGCCTAAGTTATCCTCAAAAGAAGAAATTCCTAAGGGATGCTAACTTGTTTGTTTGGGATGATCCATATCTCTTTAAGAGATGTAATGATGGGGTGCTTCAACGGTGTATTGCTGATTGGAAAATAGCTAATGTTTTAGAGCAATGTCACAACACTACTTACTCAGGTCATTATGGAGCAACAATGACTGCAACAAGGGTATTTGAGTGCGGCTTCTATTGGCCTTACATATTTAGAGATGCACGTACATATGTGGAACAATGTGATCGCTGCCAGAGAATGGGTAACATCTCGAAAAGGAATGAGATGTCATTATCTGGTATTTTAGAGGTTGAGCTCTTTAACGTTTTGGGGTTGGACTTTATGGGACCTTTTCCCACATCGTATGGAAACAAATACATCTTGGTTGGAGTTGACTACGTTTCAAAGTGGGTAGAAGCTTTGGCGTCGCCTGTAAATGACATTAGAGTTGTTATTCTATTTCTTAAAAAACTCTTCTCGAGATTTGGAGTGCCATGAGCAATAATCAGTGATGGTGGATCACATTTCTGTAATAAACTATTCGAAGTCCTGCTTAAAGATATGGGGTAACTCATAAGGTATCATCCCCAAACAAGCGGACAGGTGGAGCTTTCAAATCAAGAGCTCAAAAAGATTTTGGAAAAAGTGGTTGGATCGGCTAGGAAAGATTGGTCGAATAAGCTCGATAATCCCTTATGGGCATATCGAATGGTATTCAAAACTCCAATAAGAATGTCACCTTACAGGATAGTTTATGGTAAAGCATGCCATCTTCCTGTGGAACTTGAGCATCGTGCATTTTGGGCCATCAAGACCCTTAACTACGATTACAAAAAGGCGGGAGAACGAAGAATTCTCTAACTCCATGAGTTGGAAGAAATTTGAGATCTTGCATTCAAAAGCTCAAGACTCTACAAGGAAAAGACAAAAAAGAGATATGATGCCCATATTATCAGAAAAGATTTTAAAGAGGGTCAACATATTCTTCTTTTTAACTCTAGATTTAAACTCTTCCCTGGGAAGCTCAAATCTAAATAGAGTGGACCTTACACGATTATTAAGGTGTTCCCTTTTGGGGCACTTGATTTACAAAGTACCATGGGGGAGGTTTTTTGAGTTAACGGCCAACGATGCAAAATCTACCTTGGGGAAGGCATCATTAACCAAATTGCAGAAGTGCAATTGGTTAATATGTTTTATAATGCATGAACATGAAAATAATCAAGCTGACAACTTTAAATTAGCATGTTTAGGATTATTTTTATTTTAGTTTTTTTTCACCTTTATTATTTTATTAATAGGGTTTATGTCATCTTTAACATGTAGAAAAGAGAGAGGAAGAATGTTGTGCTCAAAGTACATAAGTTTAGTATATTTCTTAGTCAAGAACAAACTTCCAAGAGACATTTGCATCATCATTCTTAGTACGGCGAAAGAAACATTGAGGATTGAGCGCCGTGACCTTTTTCATAAGATACACTCCACACAATTCATGAATTCCGTGAGATCAAAAGGTGACTCGAATAGGTTTAAAGCCAAAAGGGTTGCAAGGAGAGGAACTAGTACACCATGGTACACAAATTGTGAGTTGTGCATGTTGCAATGGTCAGAGTTAGATCAGTAAATATAGTTGTCCTCTTTTACCTGCAGAGAGAAAAGAACAGGATGTTTTGTGTCAAGTACATAAGTTTAGTGAGAGTCTTAGTTTCTAGAAGAATTCCGATAGATGTTTGCTGGATCATTCTGAGAAGGGCAAAAGAAAACTTGAAAATTGAGCAAAGAGACGAGAACTTCTTGAGGCACTCATAAGGAACATCAAGGAGTGCTTACAAGAACAGAATGAGAAAGTTTGGATTCTGCCACAAGTGTGGTAAATTGGAGCATGACAGTGTTTGTAACAAACATAGCACTATATAACAAACTGAGTGAACTGTCCTTCTAAGATAAGACCCTATTAGGCTTAAAGCCGAAAAGGCTGCGAGACCAGGTAGTTCGTCTTGGTACGCGATTGAAGAGCTTTGTGAGCTACGGATATCGAAGTTACATCTTTGATGGTCATTACATTTGAGATAGTACTATACGCCAACCGAGCGACGTGCTATTATGTCGTGACCCTACTAGGCTTAGTGCCAAAAAGGTTGCGATAACTGATAATCCAATAAAAGATAATGACCCATCAGAATGGGGCGTCTGGTTTTCAAGCTTTCCAGGAACAGAGCGTACATAAAAGCCAAAAAAATTAAAAAAAGGGGGAAAAAATTAGTTTAGATGTACATTTGTGTGTTGTTATCACAATTTGTTAGTTTAAGTATTGTTAGTTAGTTGGCATAGGTAGAATGTAAATGGCAAAAGCTTTTTCTGGCGTGCGCCAGAAATGGGAAAACAGAAAACTTGGCGTACGCTAGGTACGTCTGGCGTACGCCAGCTAGGTCAGATTAGGGACTATATATTCGGCAGCAACCAATTTTTTCTCATAATTCACCATCACCTGAAATTCTCAAATCTGAAAACCCAGATCTACATTTGCCCAAGCATTCCGGATACTTTGCCTGCATTACCCAAGTCCGAAAACACGATCCATAATGTTAGGAGCTGAAAGATCAAGCCAAATCATCAGGAGGAACACAGGGAAGCATGCGCAGACTCCTATACTATTAGGGTCAAATTCTTCATCAGATTGACCCAGAGACATTCACCACCGCTATAACGCTCCCTTCGAAATCTTCAACGATTAGGAGGGAGAGAGGTACCAAAAATTTTCTCAACTTACTACCTTGAGTCATTTCAAGATTAATTGGAATGACATGATAATCTTAGGGGTAGCTAATGAGTTGACTGTAGCTATCAAGAAGTTAGGTTGGGGTTATTTCACTGAGAGAGGTATTTTGGCTAGACAGGAACTAGTGCTAGAATTCTATTGTACTTTGCAGATTGAGGCAAATAGGGGTTTATTCACTACACGAGTTTTTGATACTGAGTTTACAATAGATGAACGTGATTTTAATTTCCTGTTTGACCTTAAATCTGGTGGGGGAGCTTTAGATTTCAAACCTACTAGTCAGGCCCATCAAGCATGGCATGAGATTACGGGATTTGAGAGATACAAGTCAGGGAGGGCACCTAATGCACTGATTAGAGAACCATATTTAGGAATCCTCCATCGCTTTATATCTCTGACCTTCTCTGGTCAATGGGAAGAGTCTAAGGTATTCAGATCTCAGCTATATGCCATCGATTGCCTCCGTCACGATGTTAGGTTTAGCACTTATGCTATGGTGGTTGACTGCTTTGCACGTTCGATTAGCAATAGGGAACCTAGGCATCTATACCTAGGTCATATCATTTCTCATATTGCATGTCACCATTTTCCTGCGAGATTTTCAGAGAACACAGGGTTATATATGGACCCGGTAGATCTTGACATCGACAAGCTCCACTACAGCAAGCTAATCAAAAAGATGATGATGAGAGATGGCAAGGAGATAGTGCGGTACAAGCCATGGGAGGAGCGCCAGGCGATCCTAACGACCCTTACCAGATTGGGCCTTCCACTGCCCGCACAAGTGTCGAACCCTCAGGAGTAGGACCAAGAGGAGGAGGAGCATCATGATGAGGCTGGACCCAGCCATCAGTCTCCACGCCTACAGATAGATCTCCATGACCAGTTTTCTGTGATGCAGTTGCAGCTGTAGGGCTACGGAGACCAGCTTTAGGGATATGGCGAACAGCTTCAGCATTTGACATCAGCGACTGCTCGCATGGAGGCACAGCAGAGAGCTGAGATGGAGGAACAGCGTGCCTTCAGAGCCGAGTAGAGGGCATACACAGCGTGGATGCGACAGTGGGCCAAGAACTTTGGCCATGGATTTTCCTTTCCATCACAGTCACCATCACGGGATTGATAAGGAGCTCCTAATTCCTTATTTTATTTATTTTTGTTTTACTTTATTTGTTTGCTCTTTTGTGTGTTAGATTTTTTGTTAAGTGTGTTTGTTTGCTTATCTTTGCTTTTGATTTCTTGCATATTTATGTTTTTATTTTTGTGTGATATTTGTGTTTTTGTATGTGTGTATTAGATACCTTGAGGACATTGTGTCATTCAAGTATGGGGGAGGGTTCCTTCCAGAAATCTTTCTTGTTAGGATGTTTAGAGTGTCTAGGATGTGTAGGTTTAGACTTGGCATGAATTTATCAAAAATTTGACCTTGCTCAAAATTCTTCAACTTGTGTTAGAATTTTATCAAACTCTTAGTTAAGGATTTAATTTGAGCACAACACCTAGAAATTAGTAGGAACCTCACACTCTGTTGTTTAGGCGAGTAGTTTCACTATGTAGACTAGACTAGAGGGTTTTTGAGTGTACCTTGTATGGATTTTAGCCGACAGATGAGACACCAGTCTCTATTATTTATGAGGTACATACTAGTGTTAGTTAATCAAGGCATCCTACTAGTACTTATCATGGTCTAGGTTGCGTGAAAGTTGTGAGAAGACGGGGCATTCTTTGATATTTAAGCCTAGAGCCTTAGAGCCAAAATCCTTTAAAACTGTTTGCGTAAAACCATTTGAGCCGAGCCTTTTTATTGATCTTAGATGAGGAAGCCAACTTTGAGCCTATTATCTATCATCATCCCTACCTTTGATCATCCGATTCGAGGACTTATTATTTGTGCTTGTTGGGAATGTTTGTATTATGAGTAGTCGGTATCTGAATCCAATTTAGGGTATATCTTGGGATTTTTATAGTTTATGACCATGTTGAGAAGCCGAGTTTTGCCTAGACGCGTGCATAAGTTATAATGTGTTTAATGTAAGAAAAAGAAAAATAAGTGAAAAAGGAAAGAAAAAAAAGAAAAAGAAAAAGAAAAGAAAAGAGAAGTGAAAAAGAAAAGAAAAAGAATGTGAAGTTGAATAAGCATACGTTCAGGCAAAACTTGAGCTTCTAGGTCTTAGTATATTGGGATATGGGGGAGTGTACGTTTATTATACTTGGTGAGGATGTTTTAGATTAGGCAAGAGACTGCTTAGTTCATGTATTGAGTCCTCGGATTGGGTGGTTTAGCCACTTTCCATATATTTTTACATCACCCTGGCCTTCAGCCCCATTATAACCTAATGAAAAAGCCCCCCCCGATCATTGACAACCATTGCGACTTTTAGATAGCACTGAGTAGGATGTAGGATGCTTTGAGATATTGACCTGTATGCGAGTGATAGGAAGTTGACCATACACATTATATGAGTGATACACTTTACTATCATTGAGAGTTTAACCCTCTAGTGTCTTTTACATAGAGTCAACACTTGTTTAAACAATCAAGTGTCGAGGTGCCTATTAGTTCGTAGTGTTTTGTGATTTGGAATTAATGAACTAACTAGGTTTATGATGAGATTTTAATATAAGTTGATATTTTTGAGGGAAGTTAAGTTTTGATGGAGTCTTGCCAAGTCTTTACCTCATTTTGTGTTTGTGTGTGTTTTTGTGATTTTTGTTTTGTTGTTGTCCGCATTTCAGTTTTGCTTGGGCACAAGCAAAGATTCAAGTGTGGGGGTGTGATGAGTGCTTAAAACACTCATTACTTTTGTCCATTTTCTAGTTTGTTTTTAGTATTTTAGGTTGTTTTATTTGAGTTTTAGTTATCTTTGTTGTAGTTTTGTTTATTTCATGTTTTTAGTAGTGTATTTTGTTTCTCATTGTGTTTAATGGTTTTAGGAGCTAATTCGAGGAAATGGATGATGACCAAGCGAGAGGAGCGGATGCATGGACAAAAGGAAAGATGCAAAGGCGAGAAGAGCAAAGCTAAGGACCTGGCGCATGCCAGAAGAAGGTGGCGTACACCAGAAATGCACCAGAAGCAAACGACCATGAGTAAGAACGACCAGACACGAACGACCGAGCACTAGAGGATTTGGCGCATGCCAGGCACAGTTGGCGCATGCCAGTCCAGATAGTGACAGAGCTGCCACTTGCCTCTTTGAGTGGAAAACACTGGAGAGGGCCATGCACTCGAGATTTTTGGCCTTCTTGTGACCATTTTGGAGTAGTGGGTGGATAGTAGTTAGGATATTATGTTAGTTTATATTTGTTTTGACTTTTGAATTTTGTTTTATGTTAATTAAGGGCATTAGTGTAATATAGACAAGAGTGTGTGAGAGAGAGGTGTGCAGCACGAATTTTGGATATCCTTTTTGTGAAGAACGTGAGGAAGAAAGCTGACAAAAACCTTGTAAAGCTTTCTTCTCTAGTACTCTTCATTTTGTTAATTAATGCTAAGTATATTTATGTTTTTGATTATATTGTTCTTTGCAAGCATGTATGAGTAGTTAATTCTGTGAGTTTGGTGTCTTGAAGCCAATACATAGTCACGGTTTAGAGGGTTAAAATCATGATGAACATGTCAAACTAACGAACCTAATGTCATGCTAAACTTGCTTGATCACCAAGGTTAGAAGTTAGTTTAAACTTAAAACCGAGAGGAGATTGTTTAAATGGAAATGTTAGTTAGATAAGTTGCTGGTTCGAGTTGCTAATACTCTTACTCTGTGATTTATTATCCTTAAAGTGATGCATATAGTTGGTTCTTTGCTGTGCTTAGTTGGTTTTAGGGGTCGAGAGAACATCTAACTATTCTAAGCATAGTAAAGAAGCAATTTAGGCCATTCTAGCACGAGAGTGTAGTTTGGTTGTTTTTGAAACACTTGGACCATGTTATGTGCTTAGTAAACTCTCTGAATTTGTTGATTATTGTGGTTTTAAGTTCACCTTGCTCATTGTGCTTATTAAGTTGTTAAAAATCTGTTTTGAAAACCAAACCTTCAAAGTAGCAAAGTTCATAATTTGTTAGATTCATAATCTGGCTTAGAACAAGTGTTTAAATCAAACCACTTCATAAATTGATCTTAGACGAGTTACTAAACCAAGTTGATACTTTAAACTCGGTCCTTGTGGGACGATATTCTCGTACTTACTCATTTGTGCAACTCTGCTAGAAATTCTGCTTTCTTGGCGCACGCTAGGTATAGTTAGCGTACGCCAACTTGGTCCATCTGAGGCAAAAATTCTCACGCCAGAAGAGTTGGCGTACTCCAAGTCTTCTAAATCGTTAAACCTGGCGGACGCCAGGAATTGTTGGCGTACGCCAGGTTGTCCAGTTAGATGACATGTCATCTAGAAAAACAGCAGAAAACTTATAAGGATAAGAGCAGACCTTCTCGTCTGAGAGCGGAACAAGTATATAGTTGGTATTTAGTTAGATTTATGTGACTCGTGGGGGCGAAAGCACATTAAGTTCATATAAATTCAGCTAAAGATCAATTTAGACTAATCTAGCGCAAAAGTGTAGATTAGTTGCCTTGAAACACTCGGATCGTGACACGTACTTAAAAACCCAACGAACTATTTAGTTTACTTAAGTAATCTATGGCATCACACCACTTGTTTTAAGTTGATATATATCTTGTGTTATTGTGTTTTCTTGTGATCTTGCATGATTTAAGTTGGTTGTATTTTCATTTAAGTATGTTAGTTTGTTAAGCCACCTAAACCAAACCAAAGAAACCAAAGACATAAAATTCTTAAAACATAGTAAGTAAGCCGAGTAAGGCGCAACCTCGTTCCTTATGGAATCGACAACCCTACTTCATAAACTATATTGCATCGGAGGTGTATCAAAACGTACCCTCATCATCAATTGGCACCGTTGCCGGGGAGTGAGTTTTGAAGCTAAAGCTTTGCTTACGAACTTGAGTTAAGGAGTTTTTAGCTACTGCCACATTCTGATTTGAATTTTTTGGCCACGTTAGACTCAAAATTTGTAAAACTTAGCCACGGTATGATTAAAGATTTTTATGTCTTATTTTCAACGCCGGTGAGTTAGCTCATTTTCGACTTAAGACGAAAACGTTATCGCATTTACAAGTCACAAAGGTCAAATCTGACAAGTCTTGCAAAAAACTTACCCAAAAATTTTTGCCAAGAAATTTAAGGTTCGCATTTTATTTTTCCGAGGGTCAAAACTTCCAAATTTGTAAAACTAAGCCACGGTGGGATTGAAGTACTTGATATCTTCTTTCCAACACCGCTGAGTTTGCATTTGTTTGGAATTCTGACAAAGAAGTTATCGCATTTTGAACACATAAAGGTCAAATCTAACATTTCTTGCGAAAAACTTGCTCGGAAAATTTTGGCTAGCTTGCATTTTAATGTTTTGGAGGTCTTTAAGTCCAAAACTTTGAAAACAAGTTAAGGTGAAGTTGTAGTTTGGGAAGTATTCTTTCCAACGCTGCTAACCTCATTGATTTTGGAGTTAGGACGAAAAAAATATCATATTTTGAAGTTGTACGTACAAAATACAATTTTTGGACAAATCTTGCCAAAATGTAGAATACAAGTAGCCTTGTATTTTCACTATTTGAATAGTGAAAATACAATCTGGGAAAAATTTCCTTAGTCAAAGTTGTAGCATTGGAAGTCTTCTTTCATTTACCGCTAACCTTGTCTAAATAGGAGATCGGACAAAAACGTTATAAATTTTCTAAGTCGCATGCCCAAAATGCGCTCAACCACCAACTTCCCTTTGGAAAGTGAAGTGGACATAGCACACTTGGAAAGGACATTGCGACAAGAAAAATTTCAACAAGAGAGGCTAAATCGAGAAAGACTTCAATAAGAGAGGATGAATCTACAAGAAGAACACCAAGGGGAGGCACAAGGAGCTGGTGGTGCTCCAGGTGCTGGAGGTGCTCAACCACCGCAACAACCTTTAATGGACTACGGTAAACCAACCTTAGGGGGGTGCTTACCGGAGTGCGAAAGCAAGAAATGGACGCTAATGAATTTGAACTTAAGCTAGCCATCATACAAATGTTACAAAATTCCTCTCAATTTTATGGCTTACCCAATGAAGATCCTAATGACCACCTTGGGGACTTCATGGAGTTTGCCGATAATTTCAAATATAGAGGAATAACTGACGATGCCCTAAAGTTAAGGATGTTTCCTTTTACTTTAAGGGATATGGCTAAGCTTTGGTACAAGCAATTAAAGGGAACTCCCATAACTACTTGGGAGGAATTAGCTAACGCTTTCTTGGAAGAGTATTTCCCATACTCAAAGACTAGCAAACTCGTGAAGGAAATTCTAAATTTCCAACAATTTGAAGGCGGGTCTTTGAGTGGAGCTTGGGGAAGGTTCAAAGAATTACAATGAAGTTGCCCACACCACAACTTGATAGAAGAATGTTTGTTAAAAACTTTCTACTTTAGCCTAGGACCAACAACAATGGGAACAGTTGACGCTGCCTCAAATGGTAATTTCCTGAGAAAAGGTAGGGAAGAAGCCCTCTTTATCTTAGAGGAATTGGCAGCAATAAACTGGTTAAGGGCTAGTGAGAGAAAGAAGCAACTTATGAGGGAGGTTAGAGAGCTTAGAAAACCACAGGAGCACAGAGGGATGCTTTAGCTTGATACTCAATCATCTTTTCAAGCTCAGTTGGATGTAATGGCAAAGCAAATACGTGAGATAAACTTAAACAAAGTCGATGCCATGGCAATACAACAAAGCTGTGAAGCTTGTGGAAATATTGGCCATGAGTATAGTCAATGTGCAATGCTAAACCAACCTAGGGAGCAAGCTAATTTTGTTAGTGGGTAAGGGCAAGGAGCAAATCGGATAGGGAACAACCCCTATTCTTCAACATATAATCCAGGGTGGAGGAATCACCCTAACTTCTCATAGAAAAGAGAAAATAATGATAACAACTTAGCTATTGTTGTCGACAAAGGACTTCCTTTACGAGCCCCACAATAAGGACCACTTCCTGGTTTTCAACCACGAGGTTACTTACGAGAAAGATTGGGAGTGATTGAAGAGAGGTTCACCAAAATTGAGAAATTCATTCAAGAAAGTGGAGGATCTTCAATCCACCAAAGTCAAATTTTGGTAGCCTTAGCTAGTCAAGAAGCTAGGTAGAACAACTTAGAGCAATTCCTAAAGGGACAAGCTACTGTAATACGCAATATAGAAGTACAACTAGGAGAACTTGCAAAGGCAAATGCTACTAGAGCATTAGGCTCTCTTCCTAGTTCTACGGAGGAAAACCCTAGAGGTAATGTCAATGCTATCTTCTTGAGAAGTGGCAAGGAATTGGCTCCCAAAGTTGTTAAAGACAAAGCTACGAAAAATGAGAAGAAGATTCCCACCAAAGACAAGGGGGAAAAAGTTTTGGAGAAAGAAAAATCTATGCACATTGAAATAGATGTAGCAGAAGAAGAAGTTTATGTACCACCACCACCAATGATTCCTGTTCTTCCTTTTCCAAATAGGGTAACGAAGAAGTCGGGGATGGATGACAAATTTCTCCGATTCATGGAGAAAATGAAGAATGTGCAGATTATTGTCTCTTTTCTAGAGATACTAGACCAAGTGCCACACTATACTAAATTTCTGAAGGAACTTATCACAAAGAAGAGGAAGTGGGATGACGGAGAGACTATTTCCCTCACGGCCAATTGTAGCTCTTTACTCTCTAAAAATCTTCTGACAAAACTTAAAGATCTTAGGAGTTTTACTATTCCCAGCTTCATTGGTGACATTGAGTTTCCTAGCTCTTTATGTGATTTAGGTGCAAGTATCAACTTGATGCCTTTATCTATATTTAGGGAACTTGGTTTGTGTGAAGTTAAACCAACCACTATGCTTTTACAGTTGGCAGACTAAACAATCAAGAAACCTTTTAGTGTAGTTGAGGATGTCCTGGTTAAGATTGACAAGTTCATCTTTCCAGTTGACTTTGTTGTGCTTAATTTTCCAGAGGACAAGAAATGTCCACTGATTTTAGGTAGACCCTTGCTCAACACAGCACATGCATTGGTAGACATGCCTAATGAAAGATTGGTCCTCAGAATTAGAGAGGATGAGGTTGAGTTTAAAATGAGCAATTTGATGCATCATCCTCAAGAGGAGGGGACTTGCTTGAAGATTGACGTCATCAAAGATTGTATCATTAAGTTCTGTAAGGAGAACATCTCAAAAATTGAGGATACAGAGGAAATACAAGTAGAATATGAGGAAATTGACGAAATCAAAGAGGAGAAAGTTGACAATAACGGTTTACTTGAGGAGTTGGAAATACATTTGAAATATAGAACTCCACCCTCAATAGTGAAAGCTCCATCCTTAGAGTTGAAAGAGTTGCCCTCGCATCTAAGATATGCATTTCTTATAGATGGAGGGAGGTTACCAATCATAATTTCAAACAAGCTCTCTAAGGATGAAGAGGATAAAGTGCTCGCAATAGTAAACAAACGGATAAAAGCCATTGCTTGGCAAATATCTGACATCAAGGGTATAAGCCCTAAAATTGTGATGCATCATATCCATATAGAGGAAGGAGCGAGGCCGAGGGTAGACCAACAAAGAAGATTGAATCCTAACATGAAGGAGGTTGTGAAGAAGGAGGTGATCAAACTCCTAGAAGCTGGAATAATTTATCCAATCTCGGATAGTGAGTGGGTAAGCCTAATTCATTGTGTTCTAAAGAAAGGGGGAATGACAGTGATAATCAATGATGAGGGTGAGCTTATTCCAACATGAACTGTTACCAATTGGAGGGTGTGTGTTGATTATCGGAAATTAAATGACACCACTAGGAAAGATCATTTTCCTCTTCCTTTCATTGATCAAATATTAGAAAGGATAGCGGGGTATTCTTACTATTGCTTTTTGGATGAGTACTCAGGGTACAACCAGATTGCAATTTATCCCAGAGACCAAGAAAAGACATCATTCACATGCCCTTTTGGTGTTTTTGCATATCACAGAATGTCTTTTGGATTATATTGTGCACCAGCAACGTTTCAACATTGTATGGAAGCTATCTTTTGGGAAATGAATGAGAAAATCATGGAGGTTTTCATGGATGACTTCTCTGTTTTTGGAAAATCATTTGATCACTGTTTGGAAAACCTAAATAAGGTTTTGGAGAGATGCGAGGAAAAGAATCTTGTGCTCAATTGGGAGAAATGCCATTTTATGGTAGATTAAGGAATAGTTCTTGGGCCCAAGATATATAAAGTTGGAATGGAAGTTGATAGAGCCAAGACTGAGGCAATAGAGAAAATGGCAGCACCAATCACAGTTAAAAGAATTAGAGCCTTTCTGGGTCATGCTGGATTTTATATAAGATTCATCAAGAACTTTTCTCTAATCGCAAAGCCTTTGACTAACTTGTTAATGAAGGACATACCCTTCAATTTTTTGATGAGCAATGCTTGCAAGCATTCAATGCTCTCAAAAAGGCTCTTATCACAGCTCCGGTAATTTCATCACCGGATTGGAAGCTTCCATTTGAGTTGATGTACAATGCAAGTGATCTTGCTCTAGGTTGTGTTCTGGGATAGAAAAAAGAGGGAAAGCTACATGTCATCTACTAAGCTAGTAGAGTACTAGCAGGGGCTCAACTCAATTATACAACCACAAAATAAGAGTTGCTTGTAGTTGTATATGCGTGTGACAAATTCAGGCCGTACTTGCTAGGGTCAAAAGTGATAATGTATACTGACTATGCTGCTTTGAAGTATTTGTTCTCAAAGCAAGATGTAAGACCTTGCTTGATGCGCTGAATTTTGTTACTTCAGGAATTCAATTTGTCCATCAAAGACAAGAAAGGAGCGGAGAATGTTGTAGCTGATCATCTTTCTCGTTTAGATAAAAGTGATGGTGTGGAAGTGAATGGAAAGATTCAGGAAGAATTTCCTGATGAAACTCTGATGACACTGAGTAGAGTGCACGAACCTTAGTACGTTGATTTTGCCAACTTTTTAGTTGGAGGAATCATTCCTAATGACTTGAGTTATCCCCAAAGAAAGAAATTTTTAAGGGATGTTTAGATGTTTATTTGGGATGATCCTTATCTATTTAAGAGGTGTAGTGACAGGGTGATTAGACGGTGTATTGCAGAATGGGAAATAGCAAATATTTTAGAGCAATGCCATAATACTCCATACTCGGGTCATTATGGAGCATCAAGGACTGCTTCAAGTGTTTTTGAGTGTGGATTTTATTGGCCTTACATTTTTAAGGACGCTCGTACATATGTTGAGCAGTGTGATTGCTGCCAGAGAATGAGCAACATCTTCAAGAGGAACGAGATGCCTTTAACTAGAATTTTGGAGATAGAACTCTTTGATGTGTGGGGTTTGGATTTTATGGGACCATTTCCCACATCATACGACAACAAGTATATCTTGGTTGGAGTAGACTACGTTTCAAAGTGGGTAAAAGCTCTAGCATCACCAACAAATGATGCAAGAGTGGTAATCCGCTTTCTAAAGAAACTCTTCTCAAGATTTGGAGTGCCAAGAGCAATTATCAGTGATGGAGGATCACACTTCAACAATAAACCATTTGAGATTCTGCTAAAAAGATATGGGGTGACGCATAAGGTAGCAACACCTTATCATCCCCAAACGAGCAGACAAGTTGAGCTTGCCAACCAAGAGCTCAAGAAGATCTTGGAAAAGACGATCGGAGCTACAAGAAAGGATTGGTCGAACAAGCTCGATAATGCCATATGGGCATATCGTACGACATTTTGAACTCTAATTGGAATGTCGCCTTATAGGCTTGTTTATGGTAAAGCGTGCCATCTTCCTGTAGAACTTAAGCATCGTATATTTTGGGCCATCAAAGCCCTTAACTACGATTATAAAAAGGCAGGGGAATAAAGAATTCTCCAACTCTTAGAGTTAGAAGAAATTCGGGACCTAGCATTCGAAAGCTCGAGACTCTACAAGGAAAGGACCAAAAAGACATGATGCCCACATTATCCGAAAAGATTTCAAAGAGGGCCAACATGTTCTTCTTTATAACTCGCGATTGAGACTTTTCCCTAGGAAGCTCAAATCTAAGTGGAGCGGACCATACCAAATTGTCAAGGTATACCCTTTTGGGGCACTTAATCTGCAAGATAACAAAGGGATAGTTTTCAAGGTTAACGATCAAAGGTGCAAAATCTACCTTGGTGGAGGCATCATTAACCAAATTGCAGAAGTGCAATTGGTTAATATGTTGTCCAATGCATGTACATGAAAATAGTCAAGTTGACGACTTTAAATTAGCATGTTTAGGATTATTTTTATTTTAGTTATTTTTCACCTTTATTATTTTACTAATAGGGTTTATGTCATCTTTTACGTGCAGAAAAGAGAGAGGAAAAATGTTATGCTCAAAGTACATAAGTTTGTATATTTCTTAATCAAGAACAAACTTCTATGAGACATTTGCATCATCATTCTTAGTATGGTGAAAGAAACATTGAGGAATGAGCGCCGTGACCTTTTTCATAAGATACACTCCACACAATTCATGAATACCGTGAGACCAAAAGGTAACTCGAATAGGTTTAAAGCCAAAAGGGTTGCAAGGAAAGGAACTTGTACATCATGGTACACAAATTATGAGTTGTGCATGTTGCAAAGGTCAGAGTTAGATCAGTAAATATAGTTGTCCTCTTTACCTACAGAGAGAAAAGAACAGGATATTTTGTGCTAAGTATATGTGTTTAGTGAGAGTCTTTGTCTTTAGGAAAATCTCGATAGATATGTGCCTGATCATTTTGAAGCAAGCAAAAGAGACGTTGAGACTCGAGAGATGTAAAGAGAATTTAGAGAGACATTCGAGAGGAACATCAAAGTGTGCCTACAGAAGAAGGATGGCGAGATTTGGGTTCTGTCACAAGTGTGGGAAGTTGGAGCACGACGGTGTTTGCAGCAAACAAAGTACAATTTTGTAAACCGAGCAAATTGTCATGTTGCATCAAGACCCCATTAAGCTTCATGCTGAAAGGGTTGCGAGACCAGGGAGTTCATCTTGGTATGCGATTGAGGAGCTGTATGAGCGATGGATAGCGAAGTTGCACCTTTAATGGTGATTGTGTCAGAGATAATACTATACGCCAACTGAGCAACTGTGCTAATACGTCGTGACCTCCATAAGCTTCATGTCGAAAAGGTCATAATAATTGACAATCCGTCAAAGTATGACCCATCAGAATGGGGCGTCTGGTTTTCAAGCTTTCTAGGAACGCAGCGTAAATAAAAGCCAAAAAATCAAAAAAATAGAAAACACAAAAAAAATTAGAATAAATGTCATTTTGTAGTGTGTTAGTTTGAGTGAGTTTTATTTGAGTGTGTTTATTTTAGGTTAGTTTCTTCAGTACATAAGTAGAGAAAGCCCTACTTAGTGTACTCCTCGAATCATTTAAGTAAGAAGACAATGACATGTGTCATGAAGATCACATTCCCTGCCTCTCATATAATTTTTATTTGTGTGTGTTTGTTTTGGTTTAATATCTTTTGTATATAAGTCTAGCAAGACAGAGCACACTCTATCCACATATGATGTTCACCATTGCATGACAACAAGCCCAGCTCGAAGAATAGAAGTGCATGGACGAATTTTGACAAGGGAACTCCTTTTTTCTTTTTCCTTTTACTTTTATTTTATTTCTTTATTTAAGTTGTGTGCATATATGTGAAATAATATGTTTGATTAATTTTGCTTTTACATATATATGCTTGTGAATTAATATTTTTGTTTTATAAGTTTGTTCATTTATTTTGTTTATATGCATGAATTGAGATAGTTTATTCGTATCTTTGGTGATCCGGTACGGAAGTGTTCCGATTTGAGCTCTGCAGGGTTCGATCTCCTTGTTGCTTCTTACGTACTAGATCATCGAGATAAAACTATCTCAAATTTGTTTTCTTTTTATAATTAGGTGTTTATTAGTATCTTAGACACCTTGAGGACAATGTGTCGTTCAAGTGTGGGGGAGGGTTCCCTTCAGGAATCTTCCTTGTATATTATAATTTTTAAGTTTGTTGTGTCTAGGTTTAGACTTGGTATAAATTTTTCAAAATTTGACCCCCTTCAAAAATTTTCAACTTGTGTTTAAAGACTTATCACCTTATTAGTTAGGAATTTAACTCGAACACAAAGCTTAAGAATATGAAAAAACCTCACACTTAGTTATTTAGACTAGTGGTTTTGCTGTTTAGACTAGACTAGAATGATAATGTGCGAACCTTGTGAGGTACTTTGAGCCGAAGGAGGAGACATCCGTCTCTAATTAATGAGCCGCTAGATTCCTACCAAAAAAGTAATACTCGTAGAAACCATCATAAAATTTCATCTCGTTGGGGTGTGTGATGACTAATGAGTGAACACTCATTAATTTTGATGTTTTCGTAAGGCGTTAAGCTCCTACACACTTAACCTATCATGAGCATATGATCCATGTATATATCACGATTCTTAAAATTGATATGTGAATTCGATTTGATTTGATTCGTAAAAAAAATTAATTTGATTTGTCAATAATTTGATTCGAATTTTTACAAAAATGAATTAAATACTGTTTATGATTTTTACTATTTGTCAAATTAATAAATTCAAATCAAATTTGATTCGGGTAAAATTTGAGTGGAATTCTTTCATATTTAATTTTAAATTCTATAAATACATCATAAATTCTTAAATAAAATACATACTTCAATCTAAATTATCTATTAAACTTAATATTTTATGTTATTAGACCAATCAAAAAAATAAAAAGAACAAATTATATTAGTTACTACAAAATATTAATCTTTTAGTTTTGGTGAAAGACAACCATAATCTTAAATTATAACCTAACTCTAAACAATAACCATAATTTATATTCATCTTATAAATTTGAAACATCTTGAATATTTTTATTAAATATTAAAGATAAAAGAATTAATTTGAATTCATTTGAGTTAAACTTGAATTCAATAGTTCATAATTCATATTCAATTCGTCCTTGTATGATTTGAATATAGTTTAAGATTTTGATAAAATCAAATTCAACTAGTTTGATTTGAATTCGTTTGAATTCGAATCGTGCCAGATCTATCTAGATATCATACCACATGGCATATGCTTTAATAGAGGTAGGTTGTCTTTTGAGGCGTGTTTAATTGCTCATTTTACTGCTTTTGGGTATTTGTTACCTAAAAATTTCCGAAACAAAAATAATCAGTTTTAAAAGGAATTGAAAATATGGTCAAACTTTACACTAACTAAGAGACGTATTTGTTTTAAAAAATCAAGTTTCCCATCAAAGGTGCATAGCCAAAGGAACCATCTTTGTTGACTCAGAGGAGTTCATAGTTGCAAAGAAAAATTCGAGCCATGTTACAAAATTAAGATGTTTAGTGATGAGTAATCAATGAGAATTAAAAGGAGGATGTTCTCATTTGAAAACTAGTTTTTTGGTCATCAAATCTAGTTTTTTCAAAAAAATTAGATCTGACGATCTACAAACTGTCAAGGATATTTTTAATTTTTAGACAAATACTAAAATGTTGCCTCTCTCCTCATTATTTTATTTTTTTTTCTCACTCTTCTCTTTTCTCGTCCTCTTACTCTCTAAATTTCCTTTTCCTCTTTCTTCCCATTTCCTTTTCCCTTTGCTCTCCCCTTTTCCCTTTTTTTCCAAAAATCCTACCTTCTTCTTTCTGTGACAACCTCCTCCCAATTGGCAGTCGAGGCCTTCTCCGACGACCTCCTCCTTCCAGCTGACAGTCATGGATTTCTCCGATGAATTCCAACAACCTCCTCCTACCAGGTACTGGTTAGGACTATCCCTCAAAGTCGGGCTTCCTTTTTATTTGCCAATTTGTCCCTGACTAGCTCCTCTTCTTCTTCGGCTCCTCCTACTAGGTCTCGCCTTATTAGAATAGTGGAAGCTCCCCCAATAAGCCCTTTTCCATCACCTCTGCCCACAAATGGCCCTCTCCTATTTTTCCATTCATAATGATTAGGGTTTCTATTAACTGATATTGATGATTCAATTGCTAAAGTTTTTTTGTTTGACTTCTTTATGATACTAGTTTGATTTATATATGATACTGGTTTGGCTTCTATGTGATATTGGTTTGTATTGTGTGTGATACTAGTTTGTATTGTATATGACACTGGTTTGCTTGTATTTGATAGTGATTTGTGTTGTATGTGGTACTAGTTTGTCTGCTATATGATACTAGTTTGCATTTTGTGTGACACTCGTTTGGATTATATATGATACTAGTTTATGTTGTATGTAACAATGGTTTAGGTTGCATATGATACTAATTTTTGTTATATGTGACACTAGTTTAACTTGTTTGTGATACTTGTTTGACTTGTATGTGATATTGGTTTGACTTGTATCTGATACTAGTTTCGAGTGTTCATCACACTAGTTTGACTGATTAATGACACTAGTTTGCATGGATAATATCATTTGTTTGAAATAATTAAGAGGTTGGTTTGTCTAATTATTGATATTAGTTTGCATACATAATATTATCGAGTTAAAATGGTTATGAGGTTAGTTTGGCTAATTATTGACACTATTTTATATGAATAATGGGGGATGGCTGCTTAGAGGTTGAAGACAAAGGAGGTTGAAGAAGGAGGAGGACAAAGCTACGGCCAATTAGAAAAAGGTATTGGAGGAGGACGAGGACAAATGAGAAGGAGGACAACTAAAAGGAGGATGATCGACAGAGGAGGATGGTCAACTGAGAGGAGGAAAATAGAGAAGGTTAGAGGAGGAAGTAGGGTTTACACAGAGAAAAAGTGATGGTTAAGAGGTAAGATTTTTAGAGAGAGAATATGTTGAATTTTTCTTTTCTCTAAAATTCCCCTAATTATTAGGAATTTTATTATTTTGAAATAAAATTAATTACTAATATTTTAGCTTTTTCCCAAATATCGTTTTCTCCATATTGTATCTCTTTAGTTTCCACATGCATTTTGTTAATCTCTTTGTTGGTTATCCATTGACTCTTTGGTGTCATCTCGTGCCATCTGCGAGGTTTAACTACATTAAATAGTTTTCTAAGATTCATGCAAGTCATACTTGTGTTCTCACCCAATTAATGGTCCCTTGTCATATGGAATCAATAGCTCTCACCATCAAGCATGCACATAGTCTTTAAGTTGACTAGATGCATAAAGTATTCCACCAAGACTTACCTTATATTTGTACTTTACAATTAATTTGAATTATGACTATGTATGATTGTCCTCTCAACTATTATGGCTCGTCTAAGCATATAAGTAATCCAAACTCAACCAACCAAGTCATTAAGTTTTACTTGTGGAAATAAATGCATCATCCATGTACACAGACTATCAGTTGACATTGAAGTTGGGCACTCTCATAAGTATTTATTTATAAGCTTCTTTTAAGGAGTGTCAATGACATAAGACTGAGATCATGGTATCACTCAACTTTTGTCACTCATGAGGCCACCTTTTACTATATCATTCATATAAACTCAACTTAGGATAAAATAGTGACACATAAATATCTCTTGAATCCTACTAAAATTCTGAACTACTCCTCTTTCTTCATTCATAATTTTTTGGCTGGGTTCCTAAGAGTACTTGTGGTTTCCTTTCTCATGAAAAAAATTCTAATCTTCATCCTTGAATCAATCTATCCAAGACCATTGTGTCCACAACGTCTCCTCCCTATATAATAGCTCCTCCTACCTCCCAAAACTGTCTTCCAATCTTTCTTACTATCTATAGTAAAGGGTCTTGGTAGACCGCTCTAATTTGATTCTCAAATTTCCTCTTCTTCATATACTCAGTTATTTATGACTACTAAATATTCCTAATCTTAATCAAAGATATACAAAATATATCAACACATTGATCATAAGCTACTCAGATAAAAGAGATAAGTGACTTTTTAGTGACTAAGTTTATTCTTACATATGATTATAAACATCTTTAATTTGGTTCATAATTTTTGTGTGAAATTTAGAATCAACAAAGATTTTTATGAACTAAGTTTGTGAGAATTCTCTTATTTCTGGATTAAGTATTTACTTATTCAATCTGATTAAAGCATAATCAAAAGATCGAGATATTTATTCCAATGCAAGTTCAAATTTGAAACTTGTCAAAATTAAGATAGTCTAGACTTTTATTCATCATATAAGCGCCTTACTAATTTTATGACAAAAAAAAGTTATAACCATGAATTTGCTTGGTAGTTAAATCACTCTTATGTGGATTAAAATAATTAAACAATGGAAATTTTTTTATAATCATCTTTAAATAGCCCACGTGATGAGACATATGCTTTGACAAAAAATTCTCTTTGTTCATGGAAGACATGATTAAATTATGGTTATGTTGACTAAATATAACTTGATACAAAAGAGGTTTTTAGGTGTTCTTTTGACTTTGTTTCTTACAGTTCTTTCAGGGATCAAATTACACACAAGTTAAAGTCAACTCAAGTCAATCCTAGGAAGAAAAAGTGCTAGCTAAGCTAGCCTTTCTTTTTCAATGGCTACTTCTTTTTCAAGTCGTAAGTAGAAAATATCTACTTACGACTTGAAAGAGATAGCTTGACGACTTACTTGTTAAACAAGTTTTAACAACTTTAAAAAGAAGATCTAGCCAAAGATACAAAGTGAGACTACTTAGAGAAAAATGTGATCAAGATTCATATAAGAAATCTAGTGTGAGCTGAACTTCTAATTTCAAGAGAGAAAAGCTATGATCACAAAGTGGTAAGACGAAAGAGATAATTATATGCTCAACTTATGCATGAGGTTTAAGAGTAGTACATTTATAAGAGAAATGATAAACTTAAAAAGTTTTTAGATAGCCTATAAAACTAGAGTGGCAGTTAACCATTGTTGTTAAAGTTTGTATGTGATTACTAGTGATCTAGATGAAATTGGAACGATATTTAACCAACTCCGAAAAAGCTAGTAGTTAAGATTTGTAAGTGTTTATGTATAAAACTTGCAAGTTTGCAAGTGCTCACGTGAAAGTTATACGTTTGTAAGTTAACATGGTAAATTTTGTTTTTTATTCTATATTTATATTCGGTGTAATAAAAAGCATGTGTAAGATTAGAAAGTAGATGTAGGTTCTAGATGAATTAGCCGAAACACTATATATCTAGTATCAAGTAACATTATTCTCATTTTTATTAGCATTGATGACTAAGTAACAAGAAAAGTTGAAAAATCATATTGAGACATAATTCACCCATTCTTAGGTTACTTTGAACCTTGTTATGACCCTCAACTTTGGTTGTTTTGTTTGTGGTCAGTTTTAGGACCGTTTGGCCTAGTTCATCAACTTTTGGTAAAAAAAACTTAACATTCATATACAAACTTCAAATTGAGTATTTTAAGACGAGTATATCCGTAACACTGTTCTACAGCTCAGATGCATGCATGGCATCATGAACCTTCTACCGTAACCCTGCCTAATACTGGACAATCGGTCGTCTATTTGGTCTTTCTGGCGTGCGCCAAAAATGGGTGGCGTGCGCCACCCCTAGACCAGCCCGAAGCTCTGGCACACACCAATAACACCTGGCATGCTAAAACTTCACAGACTAACAAACCTGGCACGTGCCAACAAGGGTGGCGTGCGCTAGTTCGGCAGCAGAATTGCAACAGTTTGCAAATAAGAGTAAGTAGGGTTGTCGATGCACAAAGATTGATTTGTTAGGCCTACTGTAAGGTTTACTTACTTAACTAGGATCAGATTATGAAGTTTGTAGTTGAACATTTGTGATATAAACTCTAAAAATTGGAAATAAAGATCATAACAACTAACATAAGCAAAGTTTGTTTATAAAACAGAATACTAACAATTTATAAGCTAATAATGAGCAAGGTACCTAAACCAACAACATAACCATAAGATAAAGAGGGGTCTGAGTGTATGTGATGTGGTCCGAGTGAATCGAAGGCAACCTCAACCACACTTTCGTGCACGATGAGTCTAAATTGCTACAGGACGTAGGATGCTTTGAGTATATTGACATGTATGCGAGTGATAGGAAGTTGACCATACAGATTATATGAGTGAAACACTTGTCTATCATCATGAGATCAACTGTCTCTGCATGGAATCTGACTAGTTTCTATAGCATCTGCCATTGCAAACTTCATTTTGGACCTTGGAAAGTACGGGTAAATGTGTTAGGAGTGTTGGGCTTATGGAATTTAGAAGTTTTGGAAGGCGAGAATTTTTGGAATTTGAAACTTTGTGAAGAAACTAATCTGCTCAGGAGTTTTATAGCTGATTCTGTCCAAATCTAACGTGCGCTAGGTCTATTGGCGTGCGCCAATTTTCTCCTTTCTATGATTTCTAGAATATGCTAGCCTTATTGGCGTGCGCCAAGTTTCTTAAACACGAAAGACATGGCGTTGCCATATACTTTGGCGCGCGCCATATCTGTACACTACTCAAAAACTATACACTTAGACTAAAAATACTCAAACTAATATATCTAAAATAAGAAACAAACATGCTAATCTAATTTTTTTGGCTTTTATGTACGCTGCATTCCTTAAAAGCTTGAAAACCAGACGCCCCATCTGCATGGGTCAAAGGTGCAACTTGGATGTTTGCAATTCACACAACTCACGAATGGCATACCATGATGAACTACTTCTTCGTGCAACCTTTTCAGCTTTAAACCTAATAGGATCACAACGTAGTAGCATGGTACGCTCATTTTGCGAGTTAGTGCTATTCTTGCTACAGTCTCCGTCGTGCTCTAATTTTCTGTACCTTGGACAAAATTTAAATCTCTTCATCCTCCTCTTGAAGGCACTCTTCGATGTTCCTCTAGAATGTCTCAAGAAATTTTCTTCTCGTCTCTCAATTCTCAAGGTCTCTTGTGCTCGACGGAGAATGATGAGACAAATGTCAATCGGGATCTTCCTAGACACTAAGACACTGACTAAACAAAGATATTTAATGCAAAATATCTTGTTCTTTATTCTCTATAGGTAAAAGAGCCTTACTTTGTTTCAAACATTCATGCATTGGATGGCACATAAATCAATTGCACCTCCGCATCTCAATTAATATGGCCCCCTCCAATATAAATTTTGCATCATTGGCTGTTGACTCAAAAGACTATCCTATCGCTATTTTTCAAATCAAGTGCTCCAAAAGGAAACACCTTGACAATTAGGTACGGGCCGCTCTACTTGGATTTGAGCTTCCTAGGGAAGAGTCTTAATTGCGAATTATAGAGAAGAACATGTTGCCCCTCCTTAAAATCTTTCTTGATAATGTGGGCATCATGTCTTCTTTTGGTCCTTTCCTTGTAAAGCCTTGAGCTTTTGAATGCCAAGTCCCGCATTTCATCCAACTCTTCAAGTTGGAGGATTCTGCATTCTCCAGCCTTTTTGTAATCATAATTAAGGGTTTTAATGGCCCAAAATGTACAATGCTCAAGCTCTGCTGGGAGATGGCATGCTTTGCCATAAACAATCCTATACGGCAACATTCCTATAAGTGTCCTAAATGCCGTACGATAAGCCCATAAGGCATCATCGAGCTTGTTCGACCAATCCTTCCTTGCTGTTCTGACCGGCTCAAATGGTTTAAACAATGGATATAATAAGGATTTTGTCTCTAAAGCTCTAGGCTCAATGTCAAAGAATGCCCCCATCCTATCACTAACTCCCACGCAACCTAGACTCCAATAAGTACTAGTAGGATACCTCGATCAACTGACTAAGTATGTACCTCATGAAAAATATAGAGATGGATGTCTCTTCCTTTGGCTCAAATACTCACAAAGTACACTCGTCAACCCTCTAGTCTAGTCTACATAGTGAAACCACTAATCTAAACAACATAGTGTGAGATTTCTACCCAATTCCTAGGCTTTGTGCTCGAATTAAATTCCTAACTAAGAAAATGATAAAATTCTATCACAAGTTGAAATTTTTTTTGAAGGGGATCAAATTTTTGACATGCCAAGTCTAAACCTAAAAAAATAACCTAACATGCAGACATACTAAACAATCAAAAAGAAAGATTCTGATAAGGAACCCTCCCCCACACTTGAATGACACAATGTCTTCAAGGTGTCTAAGATACTAATAAGCACCTAATCTAAAAGAAAAACAAGGGTGAGATAGTTTTATCTCGATGACCTAGTATGTTAAGAAGCATCAAGGAGATTGAACCCTGAAGAGCTCAAAATGGGAACACTTCCGTACCAAGTCACCAGAGATATGAAAAACCAATCTCAAAACAAACATATACAGATAAACATGCAACAGAATAACTCACTAATGACTTGTTATGTAGACTACCTTCTTGTGACCTTTTCGGCTTTAAGCCCAATAGGATCACCGTACAGTAGCATAACACAATCATTAAATGAGTTACAAATACACAAAACTCAAAAATAGAGTCAAAATATAAGAAAATAAACAAACAAAGATAACAAATAAAGAAAAATACAAAAGTAAAGAAATAGGAGCTCCCTGTAATGATCAGAAGCTAGAGGAGGTGGTGGTGGGAAAATGAAACTGCTGCCAAAGTTCTCCACCCAAGTGCCCATCCATTCAGCGTGTGCTCACTGCTGCTCGTAGTGCTTCCTCTGGAATGCCATGTGAGCTCTTTGATCAGCATAGAATGTCCTCTGCTCCTCTCTCTGAGCTCTCAACTTGGCCTCCATACAAGCATTGTAGTCATATTGGCGGTCCCATCTGGCTGTATTGCTAACTCTGTAGTCCTGCAGTTGCAAGCTATAGCCATGAAGCTGTTCTCCGTGACCATGTAGCTATACCTGCATCGTAGCCAACTGATCACGTAAAAAGTCCATATCTACCTGCGAGTTAGGCGCCTAATAACTTGGCCCTGCATTGTCATGCTGGGCTTGGTACTGATGGCTCAGGCCTACCTGCTTTTATTGCTCCTCTCTCTGTGTTGGCACCCTTCCTAGTGCCCCAAGGCATAACTGTACTGCCTGCCTCTCCTCCCAAGGCTTTTACTCGACTACCTGCCTGCCTCTCCTCCAAGGCTTGTACTCATAACTGTACTTCCTCTCCATCGATTATCATCTTCTTGATCAGCTTGCTTATGTGGAGCTTCTTGATGCTGAGTGGTACCGGCTCTAGTATCATCCCACAAAAATCTGCAAACTACCTCGAAAAATGGTGATATGCAATACGAGAAACAATATGACCTAAGCACAGATACCTAGGTTCCCTATCGCTAATGGATCTAGCAAAACAGTTGATGATCATGGCAAAGGTGCTAAAGGGAATATCATGGCAAAGGCAATCTATAGCATAGAGCTGAGATCGGAAGACTTTAGACGCTTCCCATTTACCACTAATGGTCAGAGTCATAAAGCAATAAAGGATGCCTAGATATGGTTCTCTAATTAGTGCATTAGGTGCCCTCACCAACTCGTATCTCTCGAACCCTATAATCTCGTGCCATGCCCGATGAGCCTGACTAGTAGGAGAGAAGTCTAAAGCACCTGGTCCAGCCTTAAGGCTGAAAAGGTCATTGAACCCAAATTCATCCATGCCAAAATCAGTGTCAACCTCATCCTTTTAGCCGCAACCTACAACGTGCAATAGAACTCTAACACTACGTCTTGCCTAGCCATAATCTCTCTGTTATCGAAATATCTCCATCCTAATTTCCTAAAAGCTGACCTCGGCTGTCTATCTACCCCTAGTTTCTTCATATCATCCCAATCAATCATAAAATAACTAAGGGCACTGAGGCGAGAGAATCTTTGATACCTCTCTCCCTCCTAATTGTAAAAGATTGCGAAGGAAGTATTGTAGCGGTGCGGATGTCTGGTGGTGGCGATCTAGGAGGAGAAGGCAAAAGGTTTCTTTGGTGCTTCCTCCTGTCTAACACTCTGCTTCTAACATGGTCATAATACAAATCCCAACAAACATAAACCTAACGAAACCCAAGCTACCAACTAAACCCAATACACATTCAAACCTATAAGTCCTCGAATCGAATGATCAAAGGTAAGGAAGATGGATAATATATGGTTTGTAGTCAGCTTCCGATCTCAAGTTTTGTCTAGCTACTAAGGCTTGGTGATCAAGCAAGTCTAAGCAATAGGATCAAGCACATTGATAAGAACACATACAAGAACATACACAACTCTTATCAAGGGCTACATCAAAGGTAACAAGACACCAAACTCATACAACTACTCAAACATACTTATATTCAACATAATAAACATAAACATAGACAAAAGAGAGAAAGGAATTGAAACTTATCAAGATTCAAAGCTCCACTCTTCAAGTCCACATTCTTCTAAGTAAAAGTAAATATTTACATCTGGTTTTGTGGACACAATCTCACTTTGGTCACAATTATGCCACACTTTAGTTTTTAAGACAAAAACTACTTAATATGCTAACTAACTAAAGGAATAGTAAACTAAATATCTAATCTAACTTATCTAACAACTTATCCAACCTAAATATATCCTAAAAGTGCCTGCCAAACTTGTCTCATTGCCCTCACAAAGCCTAAGCCGCCTTAGTCACTTCTTTAATTTATTTGTCCAACACTCGGCTTTATTTTACTTCTGTCTGTCTTGTCTGGCATATGCCATGTGCACCTGGCATGCGCCAGTGTTATGACCCTCACTAACTTTGTCTTGGTTGCGACCACTTGGTCCGACCTTTGGTTATTTTATTTTGATCGGTGTTAGAACCGTTGTGATGAATTCATCGACCTTTGGAGGATTAGGTATAACTTTGACGTGTGAACTCCGATTTGGATGATTCCAAGTCGGTTAAGTTCGTAACACGTTAGTCTACGACTATCGTGTTTTGAGTTTTGTAGTTTGAGCCCTTTGTCTTTGAGTTACGAGCTAATTTCGGTAGAAAAGTCTACATTTTCGACTAGTGTAGTGGTCGCTACGCATCCTGCAGTGGCCACTACAAATGTGGTGCTCGGGAGGTTCGAGGCTTCTCTATTTTCGACTTCTTTCCCTAGCGACCACTACAAATGCAGTGGTCGCTGCACCTCTGCAGACTCCTTCAAAATAAATCCATAACTTTCTCGTACGACCTCCGATTTGAGTGATTCCAATTCGAGGATGTTCGTAACATCTAGAACTACAACATTGATGATTTAAGTTTTGACATTTGAGGATTTATTTGATGGGATCATTGGAGAGGTTTTAGAGCACGGTTTTAGGTACGATCCTTGTCAGAATCGGAAGATTTTATGAAGTGGTGAACTATAGAACTTTTATGGATTGGGACATGATTTAAGGACTTGTTAGGACTAGGGTAGAAGTTTAAGTGAGACTTCGGAAGATTTAAGAAGTTAAGGACCAAAAGAGGAAAAGACCAACTTTTATTATGTAAAGGCTTGTATTAAAATATGTTGGTGACTTGGGTGGAGTGTGTAGACACCCATTTGAATGAAAAAGAGAGAGAGAGATAGAGAGAAAGAGAGAGAGACGTAGGAGAAGAAGAAGAAGAGAAGAGAAAGGAGGCTTCTCTTGGATTTTGGAGCTTGGTAAGTGAATTCTAGCCTTAGGTCTTTTAGAATTAAATGTAGATCTGGTGATTTCCTTGAAGTTGATATAAGCATGTGATGATTTGAGCAACTTTTATGGATTTAGATTTTGGAGTTTGAGGTATTTTAAAGGTTTTAGTGGAAGATATATTGATTATGGAAGTTGAGCTATGCTTTGAAGACGTATTTGAGGATCTTTGTGAAGTTTTGAAGATTTTGTTATAGGAATCCGAAATTGGGACTTTTGTGATGTTATTTCCATTTTCCTTATGTTTAAGAGATTGTGTTTGATAGAGAGTTATTGTGTATATTTTAGAAAATCTTAAGTTAAAACCTTAGTGAAGAGCATATGTGGATGTTGAGATTTGGTTGGTGATTTTAGGAGGTTTAATGTTGATTTAGACTTTGACAAGGAGATGAAAAGACTATTATGCATGTTTTGGAGTTTTGGTGAGAGGATTTGGTGTTTATGGACTTTAGTATAGATTTCTTATTTTCCTTTGTGTTTGAAGGATGATTGATAAGAGAGTTGTTTTATTTGATTAGTCGATCGTCTTGTGGAATCCAAACATCCAGGAACGTGAAGCAATGTACAGATCGTTTTTAAGAGCTTTTGAGCAACTTGGTATAAGGTAGGGCGATATTATCCCTAACCTCTGTTTTGGCTAACATTGTTTGTTATAAACTTGTGACTTTGCTTTGATATGGTGATTATGTGGTTATATGATGGATTATGAATGTGAGTCTTTGATTTGTGTGCGGTTGATGATTTTCGGTTTATGCATGGTTTTGACAAATATGAGTCTTGTGGATTATGAGAAATTGGTTTTGGTGATTATGAATATGTGTGATATGTGAGAGTCGATTTGTGAGATGGCGGACGATGAGGTCTACCCGTGACCAACCGGGGATGTTGGCACATGTGCACATGTTTTGAGGATACATTGGATTTGTTATGATTATGATATGGCCGGCGGAGTTTGATTATGAAAGCGCTATAAGTTATGGTATCCTCGTGTTGTGAGAAGGAGTGACACATTCTAGACCTATCCGAAGTCCATCCATGTTTTGCCGTTCGCGATACCTATTCGGATCGGAACGTGTCTATGTGAATATGATATAGCATTCGCGATACCTATTCGGATCGGAATGTGCCTATGTGTATGATTATGAATTCGTCTTTATTTACGGTTGAATTACTTGTGATGTGCTAAATGTTAATTTTGCACCAATTGTCTATGCATGAATTTGAGTCTATGTATGTGATTGGTTAGTTAATTATAGGTTAGTTTTAATATCCTCTACTAAGTACTTCCAAGTACTTACCCCCTCCTCCACAGGTGACGAAGTATAAATTCGTTTGATGTCCGAAGAGTTATCTGTTCAATCGTGAGAGGAACCGTTGTCTTCTTCCGGGTTTCTTGAAGTCTTTGGATGATACTCTTTTATGATCTTAGACGAGTCGCTCCGTTATACATAAGTTGAACTTTAGAATTATGTAAGAATATTTGTAAGTATTATGTATGGGAATATTTGTATCGTAGGACCTTATGTATGAATTTTAGTATTTTGAACAAGAGTATTGTAATGTATATGTAATATATATGAAATACGCTTCCGCATTTGAATTACGCTTCCACGATTCGATATGTATGTTCGTACGAGGCTGGCTGGGTTGCGGCTCTTCGGTTTGGAGAGCGTGACCCAGCGCTATGTCGGCGGCCCGGATTTGGGTCGTGACAGCCAGCCTTTGCAATTTTTCTTCTCCGAGTAAAAATGGTTGTCTGAGTGATCTATTATTCGAATAATGGCTACATAGCATGCGCCATAGAGGATTGGCGTACGCCAGAAGACCGTGCATTGTATTCCTTGGCTTTATGACTTCCTTCTCGTCTGTGGCTTCGCGTGTGTGCTCGATCATCCTTCACTACTCCTCGAATAGGCTCCTAAAAACAAGCAAACTTAATGAAAAATGATAAAATCAACATAAAGACACAATGAAGGAAAACTAATACTAAGACAACTAAAACACAACTAAATCAACCTAAAACACTAAGAATAATATACTAAAGGGGTACGAATAATGAGTGTTTTTTATACTCATCAGACACCTAGATCTACAACTTTGCTAATTTGAGTATTGTAAAATTTGGATCGAGGACCCAGCGTGCGCCGGCCCCCTATTATACATTGGGGAGTTCAAAGAATTTTTGCTCAGGGACCCCTAGCGTATGCTGGGAAGCCAGCAGACGTTGAGCTACCCGAGAAGGTCATTTTTTTGACCTTTTTGCCCCTCTCACTTTGTAAAACCTATAAATACCACCTTCTAAAAATAGAAAGTTCTATCCTACACTTTCCACAAAATATCCAAGCCATTTGAGAGAGGAAAAGAAGAAGAAGAAGAAGAAGAAGAAGAAGAAGAAGAAGAGAAAGGAAAGTGAGATCTTTGATTTGGAGGATTGGTAAGTTGATTTTAGATTAAGGTTTATTAAAATTAAGTAAAGATCTAGTGATCACCTTAAAGATGATGTAAGCATTGAAGGATTTGAGCAACTTTATGGATATGGATGATTGGAATTTGATATATAAATTGATGATATAAGGAATATGGATGATGAATCAAGCTTAGTGAATGAGATTAGAGGACCTATGAGAATATTTGGAGACTTTGTGTAAGAATCCGATATTAGGGACTTTATTGTTGATTTTCCCATTCTCCTTATATTTGAGAGGTTGATGATTGATGGAGTGATGTTTCACTAATTAGTTGATCAATATTTGGAAAACCAAGAATCGAAGAACGTGAAGAGAAGTGCAAAACTCCTTTTGGTGCGGATTGTACAACTTGGTGTAGGTGAGGGGATTATTATGTGATTTGATATGTTTAATATAATGTGATATGAGTATAAGTTTGAATCATTGTCTATGTAATCATAAGTGATTTGGTATGTATGATATATCGTAATGAGGGTGTACGTTGGAATCGATGTCAATGTGACATTGGACATTTTCTTGATAATTTGCCATTTAATGATTGTGTGTCCACTTGTGATGTATGACATAAGTATATGGAGATGGATTGATATATGAATGTGTTTGGATCTTTGATAAGCGTCTTTTGACATTTCTTTGGATTATGTATAGAATTGGCAATTATGGGTAATTATAGGATGTGCGATACATGTTTGTGTCTATTCTAGAGCGTATCTGAGCTCTACCAAAGTCTGCATGATTAGACTATTCTAGAGCGTAACTAAGCTCCTCCAAATCTACATGATTTGGCTATCCGTTATGTGACAAATATATTTGGAATATATGTGAGTTGGTAATTATGAGTTTGTATGTGATATGTGAGATTTTTGGTATAAGATTATATACGTGATCAACTAGTCTTGGTCAGTATGTTTATGAGGTGTCAAAGATACCGTATTGGCTCATGACGTGCTTATCTATTTATAAGGTGTTGGCAATACTGTATTGGCTCATAATGTGCTTATCTATCTATGAGGCGTCAGCGATACCATATTGGCTCGTGATGTACTTATCTGTTTATAAGGTGTTAGCACTATCATATTGGCTTGTGACATGCTTATCTGTCTATGAGGCATCAATGATACCTTATTGGCTTGTGACATGCTTATCTATTTATGAGGCATCGGCGATACTGTATTGCTCGTGATGTGCTTATCTGTCTATGTGATGTTGGTGATACCATTTTTAAATCGTGATGCATTTATCTGTGTGTATCTATTATCTGGGGTGCTCTGTTTGTGACACCAGATTAGGGTGGAACAGTTTTGAGCTTATCTAATCTCTGGGTGTGTGCTTTATTTTTGTCTGAGTTTCTGTTGTAAAATTCAGATTGATCTTACTTATGATATGATATTGTTGGGAGTGGAGTTTGCATTTCCTTTCATTATGAACTTCATTGTGTGCTTTGTGGCTTACTCGTGTTGTGTTGTTACCCGTGGGATTGGTTGCAAGTCCCAACAGATATCTCATTAAATTGTCACCATTTTGTAAATGCTTGGGCATGATGTGATATGTGTGGAGGTTGGTTAAATATATGTTCTTTATAATATTTTTCTTACTAAGTATTTCAAAATACTTACCCCCTCCCTCCCTAGGTGACGAAGATTAGGGATCAGTTGACGTCTGAAGAGTCTTTTGTCTGCTTGTCTGTATAACATATAGTCTTATTTCTGGGTTCTATGAAGTCTCTAAATAGTATATTCCTTGTTGATCTAGGTCGTGTCACTCCAGTTGTACATATGGTCGTACTTAAAGTATGATTTTAGCAATATGAACCATGAATATTTGTATGATATGTATATATGAAATACGTTTCTGCTTTATTTATGAATTACACTTCTGCGATTGTTGTTTGTGAGTTTGTGTGAGGCTGGTTGGATCGTAATTATTCGTGATATGTAAGTGTGACCTAGTGCTGGTTAGCGACCCAGTTTTGGGTCGTGACAAACCTACATTTTGAATAATGATGATGCTATAAAATTTCTCATTCTTTTAGCTTTGTCTATGACATCATATATGGAAAGTTAGAAATGATTTTATATTTGATGAGGTTATACCTGATCTGATTACTGTTCCTAATCTAAAATTAAAATTTATTATAAATTTATGTAGGATGGAAATCTATAGCTGAGGCTACCTTAATTTTGTCCCCGAGTACTTCATGGTTAAATCATAGTATCGAAGTAATAAATTATAATTGTGATGCATCTTTAAAAAAAATCTTCTCATTTTCATTAGCGCTAACTGACTAAGTATTAATAAAAGTTATGAAATTGTTTTGAGACCTAATTCATCCTCTTTCAGGTTGATTATTAAACTTACATTTTGAATGCTGATGTTGCAAAAAGTTCCTCATTCCTTTAGCTTTGTATTTGCGTTGACATATATGGAAAGTTAGAAATGATTTTATATTTGATGGGGATATACTTGATCCAATTATTATTAATAATTTGAGTTCTAAAGCATATTATGAATTTATGTAGGACAGCAATCCACTTAGAGTTGAGGCTACCCCTGTTTTGTCCCTTAGCACTTCGTGGTGTGAATATTCTGCCTTGATAGAATTGAATGTATTGTAGTATATAATTATATAGGTTTTAGATAATAACATATAATAATGAAATTACAGCAAAATCAACTACATAAGGTAATATCTTAGTGAGCAAAGAAGTATGATCCGTGGGTATGATTATAAGGATTGACAAGAGGATATCTCAGATGGTAATTAGTACTTAATTGTAGTTACATTTGATAAGGTATGAGGATATTCTCCATTAGGCCCCTACAAGCAGACAAGGGATAACTGCCATCTTGGATCTTAACTTGGTGAAGTGTGTGCGGTAGAGTGGCTTGGTGAGAATGTTAGCAATTTGATCAAGCATGAAGATGTATTTCACATGTAACTCATCAGCTACAACCCATTCTTGTTTAAAATGGAAGTTAATCTCCTAAACCTTAATCTCTAAACCTTAAACCCTAAAATACAGGGTTGGTAGTGAGGTATGTTACACTAAGGTTGGATGCACATAGCATTTGGATTTTGCATAATAGCAATTATGATTAGATTATTTCAGAAGCTACTATTGTTAAAGCATGATAATTAACCTTAATGGATGATAATGCAATGGTTCATTTTTTTTATGTTCAAGAGATGAGATCAGACCCGAGGTAGTCATAGTAACCAATTATGGAGCGTTAGTCTAATGGGCAATTTGCCTAATCATCATTATAGTATGTAGACAAATTGTAATCTGTTATTTTGGTAAGGTATAGGCTATAATCCTTTGTTGGTTGAAGGTGGCATAGTATTTGCTTCATACTCACCTAATTAGATGGTTGTGATTTATGCATTATTTGGGTTACACGACCAATAATAAAAATAATCTCAGGTCTAGTAATGCCAAGATATTGTAGGCCACCCACAATCTACTGATATAAGGTGGAATCACATGGATTTTCTTGTGATTGTGGTGGTCGATCAAACATATTAGGTGTAGTAAGGGATTTGCACTTAACTATTTTACTCTTATGTAGCAAGTCTCGTATATATTTGGCATGAGATAAGAATAAACCTCGATGTGTATGATGTGCATCAACAGCCATGAAATATGATAAAGATCTATATTTGGTCTTTTATTATGAAGAAGACAAGTTGGGTCACCTATGCTCAATTATTCTTGGCCACTAAAATATCATCAACATATGCTATATCATAGAGATGGAGAGTACCTTGACATAGATAGAATAGAGAGGTGCCCATTTTCGACCTTGCAAACCCAAAGGTGTAAAGGGTAGCCTATAGACAATGGAACCAAGCCTTCGAAGCTTATTTAAGGCCATACAAAAAATGATAAAGCTTATAAATATGGTTTGAAAAGTAGGGGTTAATAAAGCCCATTTGTTGCTCCATATATAAAATATTTTGATATAATGATATACATGATTGCAGTAGAGATATCTAGTTGATGTATAGGCTAATCCAAGGTTATTGTAATCAATAGGATAAGGCAAACATATGCCATTTAATGATGGGACTATAGGCATTAAGAAAGTTCACACTTGATCACTGTTGGAAATTTTAGCAACTAGACGAGCTTTGTAGCAAGCAATCATACTATTGATATGCTCTTCGAGTTGATAGACTCAATTGTTACCTAGGATTTGATGGCAATGCAACAAGGAACTACTATCCATGTCTAATTTCAAATAAGGGCATCAAACTCTTCAACAATAGCAGCTCATTAATTAGAGTTCTGTTGGCTTTGGCAAAGTAAATGGGAATGATAAAGACCACCATTTAGAGGGCTTGTGGTTGATTTTGGGCTTTTAACCGAGTGACCATGTGATGGGTATTATTGCAGTAATTAGTGACATACTTAAGGCAATGCCAATAGTTAGTGAAGAATAGGCAATGAGTAGAGTTAGATGTGGGCACCATAAGTACACTTAGAGTAGTCTGGTCATTGGGTGACATTCAACTAGTAGAGAGCTAGCTGGTACCACTATAGCAGGAGTCTCGAGTGATAGATCAGGACTGATAGTAGAAGAGTCTTTTGGCAATCAGGAAGATGGGCTAGTTAAGAAAGATAAAGGTCTTTATAGGACTATGCCAAGCATGAGAGAGCTTAAAAACAGGTAAGGACCAGTGATAGATTCTTCAAAGTGCCCATGATAATTTCTTTTATCGGTCCAACCACCACTCTACCTTAAATTTATAAAGGGAAAATTTTTTCATCAAATAGGATATGATACGAGATATATATTTGGGATTTGATAGATGAAGATAACAAAAACCTTATGACAATGATTATATCCCATAAAATACAAGGTAAAGAGCGTACTTACAATTTATTTTTTTATGAGTGGACATTAGTATGGATAACACAAACAACTCATAATACGCATGTCAGAGAAGGATGGTACAACTCTGAAGAGTTTTTGGTAGGGGAAATTTTATTAAGGATGGGTGTAGGTGTGTGATTAATGAGATAAATGGTAAAAGTGAAATACAAAACTCCAAGTGAGTAACGGAATGAAGATATAGTGTAGGATAACAAGGTTGGTTTTGACAATATGCTAATTTTTACGTTCTGTGCACTCATTTTATTTATATGTGTAGGGACATGATACGTGGCTAGTGATGCCATTGTCAGTTAGGTATTTGGTTAAGAATTAGTATACTCCCCTAGTAAGATTGGAAGGTTTTTATAGTTTAAAATTATTTTTTGACCTACATACAAAATTGCATAAACACAATGAGTAAGTCAAACTGGCATTCAAAAAAGTAGACGTACACAAACTTATAGAAATAATCATAATATAAATTGTAATAGGAATAGCCATCAAAATATGTGACCGGGTATTGCCTTTAAAGGTCATTACAAATTAGGTCTAATGGACTAAATGCTTAAAATATGGTTGTAGTGAAGGATAATTTAAGTATTTTCTTAATGCCACACCCATTACACAACTGAGACTATCATTTATTCAAAAAGGAGAGAGACTGTGAATGAAGTGCAGTCTTTACAGTTTCAAAATTGGCATGGCCCTAATCGTTGATGCTAGACATGGAAGGACAAGTTGGATGACACAAAATGAGCTCGTGGACTAGATAGGAGGATAGAGCTCAATAGTAGAATGTCATCTTTACTCTGGCCGTGATGAAGCACCTTCTTTATAACTTGATCCTTCATGAAAACAAGTTGCCATTTAATAAAAATATTATTGTCACGAGTTAGTACACCTAATAAAATAAGATTAGTACACAAATATGAAACATAAAGAACATTATATCGAGGAGTGAGATGATAAAAATTTCATGGAACCCGTATGAGATATGGGAAGTAATTTGCCATTATCAAAGGTGACCTTATCTTTTTCATTGTAGTTTGAGTGGGTGGGTAGGTTGTTTAGATTAGAGATAATATGGTAGGTCATGCTAAAATTAAGAATCCATGAGGAACTCTATGGTTATATTGCATGATGCATATGAGGTTGCACAAATATGGGCCTATTATAAATCTATGGATTGAGTGACTAATAAAGAACGTGTCCATAACCGCTTTAGTTGTGGCATTGGATTTCTTACTCAAAGGGGTTTGGCTCACTACAGCCATCACATCTTGGACCATTCTTAAAATCCTAGTTTGGTCCATGCTGTCCACCATAGTTATTGTTGTGAGTCCGAGTTGGGGAATCTGACTATCTATCAGAGCATCCTTAGCTGTAAGGACTATGACCATTATGATTGGTGCTACAAGCATCATAGTTAGTCGAAGAGATAAGCGATGGTAGGAAAACTTGAGTTATCCAATGAAAGTTGATCTCCTTGCTGATGAGGAGATTGTACATCTCTTTTAGAGGGAGAGGACCAGCCTTGGCTTTAATTGAATGAACAAATAGGCAATAGGGCTCATCGAGGCCATGATGAATGTGCTCCTTCTTCAGAATGCAGACTTATGCTTTAAAGCTAGAGCCATAAATTTTAGCGAGGTGCTCCCAAACCTTTCTAGTAGTGGTGCACCCAATTACCTGAGGAAGAACTGAGTCACTCATAGAAAACATAAGCTAGGCGAAGACACGATAGTCCTTTTGATGCTAGTGGAGATAGGTTAGGTTAGGTAAGGGTTAATCATTAATTATTGTAGGTAGGGCCACAAAGGACCCATCGACATGGTTAGAAAGAGCATAGGCTCCATTTGAGTACATCGTAATAAGTAATTATGTGTCTGGAGCTTTTAAGAAAACTACACTACTGGTATTGGTAATGACGGTGCCTGATAGAGATAAGGGGGGACAATAATAGTAGGATTAGTAGCCATTTTGGTAGAAAGAAAAATATAATTTTCTCGTTAGAGATAATATTGCTCTGATACCATAAAAGTGTGCATATTTTTCCTTGATAGAATTAAAAGTATCGTAGTATACATTTAAACAAGTTATAGATACTAACATATGATAATGTAATCACTACAAAATCAGATACATAAGATAACATTTTGGTGAGCAAAGAAGCATGATTTGTGGATATGATTGTAGGAATTTATCAGGGGATATGCTGAATGATAGTTAGCACTTAATTATGCTTACTTTTGATAATGTATAAGGATATTCTCCATTAGTTAGCTCCTGGTCTTGAAGTTACAAAGTACAGTTGTGATATATTAGCGCTAGACTCGGATGACATATCAAAGACATACTACGGGTCTAGCAAGCCTCAAACCATCTTTCAAAATTTAAACCAAGCCAAAGATAAATTACAAACAAAAACCAAAAAAATCTCAAAAGCACTACTACTACGAAGCATATATACTGTAGGGAACGAACAACATGATCTAGAGACCTCAAAAGAGTGACCCTCGAATAAAAGAATTGAGCATATACTACAAATTTTGGACACTCAAGAGGTCTCTGAGAACCTAAGATAGAATAGTAAGGGTAAGTGTTTGAAAAAACTTAGTAAGGAAATAGAACATAGCATATTAGTTATGGTTGATATAGGCGTGCATCAGAGACTCAACTATGTTTAACATCACTCAAAATCAAAATGCATTGTAACCAAATACTATATAGAGTACCAAAACACAAATATTGACACATATAGAGCTATGAACAGGTTTTGAAAGCCTCCTTCCTCAGACTGCACAAGGGATATCCAAATACTTAATAGCATCTCCATCCATACACAAACAGAATCTAGCTTACAAATGTAGACTAGTGATATCCCCAACCTATGAGCTCATGGACTAACATCCTCATTTAGTACGAGAAAGCCTATTCACTTCTCTCACAAAACACATATCATATCAAATATATGACAGACGGACCATAAGCACATACATCAAACGTAATTAATTAGCCCTGAGCTAGCAATTTAGTTGACTATTCACAAATGTTATATACACCACAAACCAATCAAAAGTATGTCCAAACATATCATAGACCAATACCATATGCATGTGATATACATCATCAAGTTCAAAAACATACACATAACAACACACAACCAAATTTATCATGTACTATTTGCTTACTCAGAAGAATATTGCTCAATAGCATCGGTTCCCAAATATGTCACTCCGTTCACTTTAAGATGGTTTTCTTCACCAAAGTATCTTTGAAGGCTCTATAAAATAGTTCCAATCACATAATGAGGTTAACCATTGGCTTCCAAAAATTAATTTACCTCTAACGCTTCAAAATAACCAACTTATTACAAATCATCATCTCAACATCATCCAAACATAACCAAATAACTCCATTCCTTTAAACACTTAGTTTCTCACAAAGTACCCATATGTATATACTCTATATACCAGTCATACATGATCACAAGTACACATAACAATCTGTTTTGCCAATAAAACACCAACGAAGTTCATGATAAGCTCAATCATAATTTACTATTAAGAAATAGGTCAAAAGTATCAAAGACAATCTATATATCACTTTAATTCAACTCCCCTGCATATTCTTGATAACTCAAAGTCTCCTAATTAACCTTAAATTCCTAAAAATCAACTTACCAAGTTTTACCTTTTGAATTTGCTCAATTCTGAACTCAGCCACCAAGTCTGATTTTCAACTGGATGGATGTATATAATGTTTTCTTCAACCAAACAAGACATATGATATACTTTTAAAAAACTCATGAAGTTGTCTCACAATAACTAACTCCAATTTGGAGTCTAAATACACTTACCAAGTCTTTCTTCTTCCCCTCACTCAACTGTCTACTTCAGTAATTGTTAGACAGTACAAAATTTATTTTCTGTTGATTTCTTGATCTAAATAATACATATAATACACTGTTAGAAAGGGCTCTTCGTCCTCTACAATTTTTTTATAACTAAGAAGTATGAATGGGAGCAGAATTTGGCTTATCAAGTCAATCTTTTTTTATCTACTTCTTTCTCTTTCCTCTAACCCTCTCTTTTCTTTTTTCTTAGTTTCGGTTTAAGGTCTATCTTTAGAGTTTCATACCTCTTCTATCAGCCTTCTCTCTTTTTTCTCTTTAATATTATTTTATGACTAAGTGTAAGACATTTTTCCTCTTAAAGGAGCTCTCTGAGATATATATGAAGAGGTGGATGAGGTCCAATAACAATCAACTCATCTCTTCAATTAAATCTAAGAAGCAAACAAAAAGACTAGGAGTCTAATCAGATCATTCCATAAGCAAGCAGCTCAAGTATGAAGGTCTTCCTCTAGCTTTATCCAAATTGGTACTTAGAGTTTTTGTTCCTTAGCATTTGTAGTTTCTGGATCAAGTGGAATTGTAAAATTTGAAGTACTATTGAGGAAGTTATAACAATTTTACCACACAAAGGTCAATCTGTCCGAACTTGTCCAATAACTTCTCAAGCAAATAATTTTACTAAGACTTGTAATGGTTAAAAAGGAACTTCAGTGACATCAATTCACATCTTTGAACACTTAAAACCGCATATCATATGTAACTATCTCAATCTGATGCATTTCGACCAACCATTTTTCTGAATTCTCTGATGTTGTCACAATTGCTAGACATTTTTTTGGCCTTGTTATCGAAGGCAAAACTATTCTTCTTTTTGCAGTCTCATCTTTTGTAGCCTAATTGAAGGCAATCAATATTTCTCTCTCGATTATTGAAATCGGTTATTATGTTGCTTATTGCATACTACTTTATCTTGGCCTCTGTGTAGGTTGGCTCCTAGAGAACTTTGTTTGTGATACTAGGAGAATTTGTCTCATTTCTTCTTTATATTTGAATTACACTGCTTATTCAAACAATTAGATTAAGGATTATTTAATTACAATCAGTAAAGTAAAAAAAGTCTTCTAGCCAATTAGGTGGCCTATCACCATTAATAAGTTGAAATTCTGTTATTATTGGATTTTCCTCTTAATGAAAATATGTTCTACTTTTTTCTAAAAAATACAATGAATATTATCTTTTCAATTTCCCAAATCACTAACAATAGATAACAGTTTATTACAAAGTTTTTGCTCACATGGTCAACTATTGAGATTCACCTGCAAGACAACTAAAAGGATGTGCCCACACTCATGAGGCCCAGAAGAAAAGAACAAAAGATCTCAAAAAGAGGGGACCAAAATAAACGAAAGAACAAGAAAAGGGTAAAGTAAAGACATTCCTCAACTTCACAAAGAATAATGTGAAAGGCTTCATATGTTACGTACCTGTCTACTTGCTCGGAACCAAACGTTCCCTTTGAAGTTGTTCCCTGTTATTTTTCTTCCATTTGAATAATTCTCCTTTTTCACATTCCTCAATATGTCCTCTTCGAAACCCGACATCAACGGGTAATTTTATTATAGTCAAAATATTAAAGTCAAACTTTCTATAAAATTTAAAAAATCATAACATTATAATTGTGGAATAAATCAACATGTTTTATAACAAAATTTTATAAATCACCAACTCACTCCCACAAAACGGATTTGGATTCAGTGGGTACTAAAGAGAGAATGTCTCCATATGGGAACTAGTTTTTGTCATCATATCTTATTTTTTTCAAAATATTTAGATCTGATGGTTTAAAATTAATGGGAGATATTTTTGACATTTGACAAACATTAAAATCTTGTCTCTCTCTCATCCTTGTTATTTTTCTCTCTTTCCTTGTTTTTTTTTTCTCCTTAACTTTCCAAATTCCATTTCTCCCTCTTCCCTTTTACTTTTCCTTTTTCTCTCCCCTTTCCCCTTTTCCAAAAACCATATTTCTTCTCTCCTCCGACGACCTCTTCCCAGCCAATGGTTGGGCATACTCTGGCATCCCCTCATCATTTTTTCCATCCTCAGTTATCCTTAGCGTATCCTACATAATCCTCGCCATCCCTTGTTGTCCCCGAGCATCCTTTCATCGTCCCCGTTGTTCCCTCGTCCTCCTCCTCCGCCGACAGTCCATCCATCCTCCTCCTCCTCCTTCATCGCCTTTTGTTCAAATCGTATAAAAAACCAGCAACCCAGAATAAAAAAACGAGCAACACTGTTAAAAAAAATTAGTAACCCCGAATAAAAAACAAGCAACATTGAATGAAAAACTAGCAACACTAAATAAAAACTAGCAACATCGAATAAAAAATCAATAATACCGAATAAAAAACCAGCAAAATCGAATAAAAAACCAGCAACAGCAAGTAAGAAGTCAGTAATATCATATAAAAACCATCAATATTGAATAAAAAATTAGCAATCCACAATACAAAAAACAGCAATCCAGAATTAAAAAAAGTGACCACCGAATAAAAAATAAGTAACACTGAATAAAAAAACCAGCAAAATCGAATGAAAAACCAGTATTTGCAAATAAAAAATTAGTCATATCGTATAAAAAAACTAGTAACACAAAAAAATAGCAACCCTGAATAAAAAAAAGTAGCAACACCAAATAAAAAATCAACAATACCAAATGAAATTCTAGCAACACCGAATAAAAAATCAGCAATACTGAATAAAAATTAGCAACACCGAATAAAAAATCAGCAACACCAAATAAAAAACTAGTAAAGTGCAATAAAAAATCAGCAACATCGTATAAAAACCAGGTACAAAAAAAACAGCAACCTAGAATAAAAAACCAGCAACACTATTTAAAAAACTAGCAACACCAATAAAAAACTAGCAATACTAAATGAAAAATTAGCAACATCGAATAAAAAACCATCAACATCGAATAAAAAATCAGTAACCCAAAATAAAAAACCAGCAACCCTGAATTAAAAACCAGCAACACCGAATAAAAAATCAGCAAGATAAATAAAAAATGAGCTATAGAAAATAAAAAATCATCAACATCGTATAAAAAACGAGCAACAAAAAACCAGCAATCCACAACTCTATCATTGGTATTCAGTTGACGGAACTCGTCGGTTGTCGTTTGCTAGTGAATGGTTGTCGTTGTTGGATTTCAAAAGAGAGAAATGTAGGATTTATGGTTTACGAAAAAGAAAAAGTGAATGCTAAGAATTAGAGTTTTGGGATAAAACAAAGAATATGGAGATAGATTGGTGAGAAAAACTAATTAATTTGAGAGAGAAATTATTTAAATTCAAAATTATGTAGTTATAGAGATTAATTGGAGAGAAAAAAGAGCTAAGATCATTTTATCAAAATATCCTTTTTTACTAATTACCTTTCTTTAGTCCTCGTATGGAAACAAAATATTTATCCCTATCGAATCAAAACTTCACGACCCACGATCTCACCAACGGCTCTCGTCTAATGCAGCTCTTTCCCCCTTCTCCTTCTCCGAGAAAAACTAGGGTACCCATCCCTCACCCTCCACCCTCCACCCACCACCCACTACCCACACCCCACACTCTCTCTCTCCCCAGAGGAGCTTTTTCCCTTTTTAGGAAGTTTTCCCTTTTTCAAATTTTCTAGGGTTTCTTTCTTTTTTGCTTTGGATGCCCACCACCAACACTACCGATACCACCACCAATAGATCAGGTCACTTACTCTAGTGATTGTTAGAGCTCATCGCCGTAGGAGCTCATCCTCATTGCTACCGAAGCTCGTCCTCGCTATCGCCAAAGCTCTTCCTGGCCAGTGCCACTACCGTCGCCAAAGCTCGTCCTCGCCGGAGTCCTTTCGATCGAAGCTCATCCTCGCCAGAGTTTTTTTGACCAGAGCTCGTCCTTGTGTTCTTTGCACCGGTGCTTTTCTGCTCAGCCACTCAACTCTTTAGCCTCATCTCCGTGACACCTCGAGAGCTACTCTGCACAACCCCTCAACTCTCCAACTCTCGCCTCTGCATCACCCTCTGGAGCTGGCCTTTCAATCGGCTAGTCAGAGTTTAGCTCAGTGGATGATCAGAGGGTATGGTTTCTGTCGACATCCCCTCCGATCCTACTTTCTGTTTATTTCTTTCATGCTTTCGGTGGTCCACTTATGTCTTGTTTTTAGTGGATTATGTATGTCTGTTTTATACTTTTGCTTAGATCAACTTTGGTCGAATTTGAGATCCGTTCTCCTCCCGATGCCTTTCATATGGTTGCAAGTGGAGAACTTTGTCTCGATTGATTTTGATCAATCTTGTCTCGATTGATTTTGATCAATCTTGGCTCTCTTATTCATGTATCTTGTATGCATTCATAAGCCCACGAGGTTGCGTCTTTGACGTAGTCTCGTGGTTATTAGCCGTAGCTTGTCTCAGCAGATTTCTGCTTTAGTCGTTAGTCCCTGTGGCTTTACGATCACCCTTCGCTCTCACCCGTGTCACTCTGTGGACCACGGTCTGGTTTCGTTTGCTGTATGGCTCTTTATCGTTCTTTTCCTATTGTTTCTCCTCCTGTGTTGTAACACTATTTTATTAATATAAGTTGTGTGCCACCGTTTTAAAAAAATCAAAACTTCACAAAACACAGCCATTTTCACAAATGCAATTCTGCTATTACCACTCCTATCATCGATAACGACACCCCGCTATCATTTTTTTTTTTGGTGTAAGCCCCGCTATCAATTATAGACGTAGAATGCGACTCGCTATTTCGTTGACCAACCGACGTAATATTAGCTAGCATTAGCAACCACCGACAACGAAATAGGTGCATTTTATACTCAAATCTCATATTTACAAATGAAAAACGGGATGGATATTGTTAGGTTACAGGAACAACAACTAATGGAAACATTAATTGAAGTTAACGTGTGTTTCAGGTCAACATAGAAAAATACATCGGAACTTATTTGTTAATCTAACTCCGAATAATGGACCTACTTTACAAGTCTGTCGGCACATCAAATAAGTCTTTTGGTGAGATTAATATACAACTAAAATAATTTCGATCCTGACTAACATGCTCTCAATTTTTATTGGACTGGAGCTGCAGACATCTTGGTTTACACATGTAGTCCTTTGGGTAATATTTGACCTATTCTGCTGTACGGTTGTAACATAGTGTTCAGCGATAGTTAACATTTGTTTTATATGTAACATGTAAAATTTGGTGATCAATACACACATTTAATAAAAACTGTTGTAATTAGTCCGTTGACCTGTGGATACGAATATCCACCATCTATTCCTAGTTTTGGAGTCATAAAATTACTTATAACAATTTTGATTTTGACACATGTTATTGTCATGCATTTTTAATTAAGATTTAGCATCATGTTTCGAAGGATAGCTTTGACATATGCTAGACATCAATGAATAAAGTATATCAATCATGTAATTTTGCATAAAAGTCAAGCAAATATTCTTACAAATTATTTTCGTTAAAAATTGTGTTTCAATTTTTTTCCCCGACAAAATAATACAAATTTGAATCAAATAATTTTTTTGAAAGATTGATAAAATTATCTCAACAAATATTTGACTATATTTAGTTACAAAGATTCAAACTCCAAATTTACTAAGCTATATTCAATCCTTATCTCAATCAAAAAATGGATATAGGTATAAATAACATTAAACAAACTAATATGAGTTTGAATTTATATAATCTAAAGACATCAATTTTTATCGACGAACGAGAGAGAGTTTTAGGCAAACAAAATTTCTTTAGCTACAAAATATTTTCTTGGTGAAAAATATTTATGTTTTCAAATTTCTTTTTATGTGCCAATTATTTGAAAATATATTCCATCCAAACAAAACAAAGGAGCCTAAGACCACTAACAAGAGATCATGCAATTCCTTCAAAATTACGTGGCGGGTTCTCATTGACATGATTTCTCAAGATGGCATGGGGAGCTTGCTCCTCCAATGACACGCACATGCGATTGCCCCTCTTATGACACGCACAACAAATCACATGTTAGTGGGATCTCCTGATGACGTTATGCCATGCTAGCGATTCGCCCGTGTGGCATCCTATAATTCAGTCGCGAGTCCTTTTTTTAGGTGATATTTTTTAGTTTTTTAAAGTTTTTATTATTTTTTTTTACCATTTTGCACCTTTCAATAGTTTTATGAAATTATTTTCATCTAATTATCTAATTTATATGATTTAGGTTTAATTAGTTTTTTTATTTTATGTAATTTTAGTTGATGTAATCTTATTTTATATTGATATAATTTTTAAATAATCATGTAATATATTTTTTGTTGGTTTAAAATTAATTTTAATATTTTTAAATTTGTTCAAAATTATATCTAAATTTAATACAGTAGTTGTATTGAAAAAAACACAGAGGTAACATGGAACTAATGTTGAATTATTGTAGTAGAATTTGTGTTGTGTGGAAAAATTAAAGTTGAGGATCTCTAATTGCCGTAGACAAATGTCGTCCACAAGGGAGTAAATAATAGAAGCGGTTCACTGCCGTGGATGATCTAAATAATAGAAGCGGTTCACTGTCGAGGGTCACTCACACCCACATATATGATATATTTTTAGCACAAAAAATATAAATAATAGATTTTAAAGTTCTAAAACAGGAAGCTATACCGTATTTTAACCCTGAGATACTATACGGCTATGAAACAAACTATTGTGCATTTGATTTCATTGATTAACCATTGTTTAGCCTTTTTTTCTGTTGGATTATATAGGCATAATTAACAAATAATTATGCAAATAATCACATGCACATTTAAACACAAATTAAAGAGATAAAATCGAGTTACCTCTCGTAGCAAGTGCATACGAGGTCCAGGAATGTTCTTGGTGAGTTGCCGGTCGAAGCTCAATCACGTTTGAAACGAATCGAAGCCCGGGTTCCACGAATGTACCTATTCGTCTATCTACCGGAAAATTCAGTGACTAAACTGAACTTTCCGGATCTGAGTGTGGGGGAGGAGTGGCTCAATTACTCAGTGGTCACCAGGGAGTTCCCTTATATAGGGAAACGTCCCTGTCAAATGTCTTTTTCCATTCCAAACATTTTTTCTTTCTTTTTACCTAATTTATTTTTTATCTAATATCTTTTTACCTAATTTTGTTTTTTATAATAATTGGCACTAATTATTGGACCTAATAATTGTTGTAATAATTGGCCCAACAATCTCCCACTCATTCATTGTTGATCACACTCAACAATGGATGCAATTAGGGCCAAAAACCCAAAAAATAACACTCATTCATAATCGACCACAGTCGACAATGTACAGATAACAATTTATAGGATTTCGTGCGACCAGCACACGTCGAGTATGTTGAGCTAAAATTCAGAAGCACCGACACACGAGCTAACTAAATAGTAGCATCTCGACATCTTACATACAATAAAGTGTGCTTTCACCCTAGGACTCATGTCACATTCCATTATTCACACTATGATTTTAAACAATTTTATTCGTGTCCACTATTGTACTTTTCAATACAATTGGTGCACCTGGACAACGAATCTCGAAATGTGATGAACAAAGTTCCTTCTCCCTTAACTATATTCCTTCCATAATGATTCAGCCTGCTTTTCTAATTAGCCCTGCTAGGTCGAATCAATATGCCATAACCTTTTCATGGACTAACTAAGCTAGTAGCACTGAATCACACTTCCAGAATACGTTTAGGATCTTAAGGGCAAAGATTGAGAACCACAGTTCACGAAACGCGGTCTCACACCAGGGATTGTGAAATCAATAAACATTTATCCCATCCGGTCGTCGAACAGCACATGAGATACTCATTCTCATGTTATGGTGTAAATTACTTTATATAGGAACACATGTCAATTAACACCATACTAGAGTCATAGCCGCAGCTTAACTCTAGGCTTCAAGACAGAAGGTATGATAAGTCCCACTTAATTCTTATCATATGGATTTCAGAAGATCCAAATGTAATAACTCATTATTACATTCCATAACTAATCTTGCTCTTCTAGCAAGACGGGATTATCGCTGTAGGACATTGCACATCAAAAATGTCCAAAAGCTCCCTCATATCAATTAAGAATCAACACATTTGACTCCCACTGACGTAAACACCCGTATGAGTGGGTTACTTCTCTGTCTGACATGTTACGCAAGATTTTTATATTGCCAAAAACAAAATTCTTTATTTATAAACAAAACTGTCGTAAACCTAATGACTTTATATGTTTCTCGAACACATCTCGAGATAACGCTTTAGTCATAGGGTCTGCAACCATATCTTGTGTAGATATGTGTTTTATACACAACTCATTGTGTTTCACTAAACTTCTAACAAAATGAAATTTAATATCTATATGCTTAGCTCTACTATGAAACCGCGGATCCTTAGCATAAGCTATGGCTGCCTGGTTGTCGCAGAATAAATTCACAGGTTCTACTGAGTTGATTAGGGATAGGTGATTTAAGAATCTTTTCAGCCATACTGCTTCTTGTGCAGCATGAGCTGAAGCTACATATTCAGCTTCCATTGTTGAGAGGGATATGCAAGTCTGTTTCTTGCTACTCCATGAAATGGCAGCCCCTCCCAACAGGAAAGCAAAATCAGATGTAGACTTTTTCTTATCCACATCACCACCCCTATCAGCATCAGTGTAACCTATCAACTTTAGGTCTCTACCTTGATAGCATAGTGAGTATTCTGCAGTAGTGTTCAAATACTTCAAAATTCTCTTGACAACTTTCCAGTGAGCAATACCAAGATTGGATTGATATCTGCTTACAATGACCACAGCATAACAGATATCGGGTCTTGTACACAACATTGCATACATGAGACATCCAACTGCATTAGCATAAGGAATCTTTTCCATATTCCTTTTCTGCTCAATTGTGATTAGACATTGGTCTTTGCTCAAATTATGACCTTTTACTAATGGAACATATTTGGGATTGCTACAATTACAATTAAATCGTTCTACTACTTTACGAATATATGTCTCTTGTGAAAGAGACACTATTCTCTTTGAACAATTTCTCGAAATCTTAACTCCGAGTATGTACTCAGCCTCTCCCATGTCTTTCATATCAAAATTGGTAGAAAACCAATTTTTGATTTTGATTAGTAGTCCCATGTCATTTGAGGCTAAAAGAATATCATCAACGTACAAAGTGATAATGACAAATCTCTTACCAGATCACTTAACATATACACAATGATCTTCGTCTATCATAACAAAACCATATGACATGATAGTATTATGAAAACGAATATACCATTGTCTAGAAGATTGCTTAAGGCCATAAATTGATCTATTCAATTTGCAAACCTTTTGTTCGCAGCCTTTTTGGATGTAGCCCTCAGGCTGAATCATATAGATTTCTTCATCCAATTCTCCGTGGAGAAAAGCAGTCTTAACATCCATCTGATGTAATTCTAGATTCATGTTAGCAACCATAGCCAGAATGACCCTAATAGACGTGAATCTAACAACAGGAGCAAAAGTTTCCTCATAGTCTATTCCAGCCTGTTGTTTGAATCCCTGCGCAACCAAACGAGCTTTGTATCTTTTGACACTGTCATCTACTTTGCGTTTGACTTTGAGAATCCACTTATTCCCAATAGCCTTACGTCCTTTAGGTAGATCAACCAGGTTCCAAACCTGATTTTTGGTCATGGAAGACATTTCTTCCTCCATAGCTTTAATCCATTCATCCTTTTGTGGAGATGATAGAGCAGCAGAAACATTTCTGGGCTCATCTATATCCTGAAGTATGGTCAATAGAACTTCTCCTGGATCACCAAGTTTCTTTAGTGATATTAAGGAGGCATTAGTCTCACCTTCGACATCAAATCGTTGGCGAGGTATGCTAGTTCTACCAGACCTACGAAATTCCCGATTTTGATAAATATCCCTCACGTACTCATCATATCCAGGAACCGTACTACTACTAGGCAGAAGTTCCGTACTCCCACTGGAATAGGGAACCATTAGCCTTTTAGGACTTAGTTGAACATCTTCCAGACCATGTTGAGATGGAAAGTCACAACTTTCTGTCTCAATTCTCCCACTCGGAAGAACAGGTCCAGAAGGCTCTGGTTCAAAAGCTTCATAAAGATTAAGGTTATCACTATCCTCTTTCAATTTAGGAAACTCATTCTCCAAAAAAGTGACATTACGTGACTCAATCTCTGTTACGTGACGAAGATCATTGTGTATATGTTAAGCGATCTGGTAAGAGATTTGTCATTATCACTTTGTACGTTGATGACATTCTTTTAGCCTCAAATGACATGGGACTACTAATCGAAATCAAAAATTGGTTTTCTACCAATTTTGATATGAAAGACATGGGAGAGGCTGAGTACATACTCGGAGTTAAGATTTTAAGAAATCGTTCGAAGAGAATAGTGTCTCTTTCACAAGAGACATATATTCGTAAAGTAGTAGAACGATTTAATTGTAATTGTAGCAATCCCAAATATGTTCCATTAGTAAAAGGTCATAATTTGAGCAAAGACAAATATCTAATCACAATTGAGCAGAATAGGAATATGGAAAAGATTCCTTATGCTAATGCAGTTGGATGTCTCATGTATGCAATGTTGTGTACAAGACCCGATATCTGTTATGCTGTGGGCATTGTAAGCAGATATCAATCCAATCTTGGTATTGCTCACTGGAAAGCTGTCAAGGGAATTTTGAAGTATTTGAACACTACTGCAGAATACTCACTATGCTATCAAGGTAGAGACCTAAAGTTGATAGGTTACACTGATGCTGATTGGGGTGGTGATGTGGATAAGAAAAAGTCTATATCTGGTTTTGCTTTCCTGTTGGGAGGGGCTGCCATTTCATGGAGTAGCAAGAAACAGACTTGCATATC
>SOPF01035435.1:358-39137 GCA_012979155.1 Hypericum perforatum
TCTCTCTCTCTCTCTCTCTCTCTCTCTCTCTCTCTCTCTCTCTCTCTCTCTAACACTGCAACTACCCACCACCTTCTTAAGAATTGTTCTATTTAGCCGCCACCTAACTCTAACAACAACAACAACAACAACAACAACGGCCAAATCCCATGTCGAGACAACCTTAAAAGTTCAATTCTTTGTTGGGTCTACGAGCCCTTCCTCGTTCTTGTCGTGCAGAGTCGTCGCTCTATTTCTTGTCCTATAAAACGAATCCTGACCCGATCCGTTGTCTGTTAATAGTTGATCAATTGAGAAGGTCGTGTCATATCCGGGCTGAGATCCAGGAGAGTTGTTGGTTAGGTTGTTAGGTGGTGTTGGTTGGTTCTTTGGTTTGGTTTACGTACAAGATTTGCTGCGGAGGTCACTTCTTATTCCTCTATTTCTCTATATTTTTTCCCTATCATTTTCCTTGGTAGGTTGGTTGGTACATTGGATTGGGTCTGCATTGGGCGATCAGGTTTATAGACAAATTTTGTATCCGATTGGAATTGGGTCTTATTTGTTCTTCTTGTTAGAGTGATCAGAGTTGGAGTTTGTGTACTGAGAGAAGAGGATTCACTGGAGTGGAACCCATCTTCATTTTCACATCAATTGGTTGTCTGGATTTGCATTATTTTCCAGAATGATCGTGTTTTTGTTAAATACCCGTTAATGTCATTTAGAAAATTGGGTCAGAATGCTAGATCTTTGCTTTCTGGGATATCCGGTAAAGGGGAAATTTTCCTTCTTTGGAAAATTGTGTGCGTGCTTTGGCTATTTGGGTCTTAGTTTGGTCTAAAAAGATGGAATCTTTATTCACAGGGTTATCAAGGTTACAGAACTCCAGCATGGCGACCGGGCAACTGTTCTCAAAGACTACACAAGCTCTGTTCTATAATTTCAAGCAGCTTCCTATTCAGCGCATGCTTGATTTTGACTTCCTTTGTGGTTCGACCCCCTTCATGTCAGCTTTTGGTTGCTTGTGTTTCAAGCTGGTTACATGTGGTCTGTGATTGGATTAAGACGGCGCTAACTCTTTATTTACACTGTGCTCTTGCTTACAGGGAGGGAGACACCATCTGTTGCTGGAATTGTTAATCCTGGTTCTGAAGGATTTCAGAAGCTCTTCTTTGGCCAAGAGGAAATCGCTATTCCAGTACATTCAACGTAAGCAGCTAATATCTCTTTGTCGCCAATGTCTTTTCTTCTCATGATGATTTTGGTAGCTTGCTTTGAAGTGTTAAGTACTGCAAGTGGATTGGCTCTGCTGTAACGTGCATAATTATCAATGCCATGTTTTGTAGTTTATGCATCTTGTTGTGCATGTTAATCTGTTTATTGGAAACTGTCATCCATTTATCTTAGTAAATATGTTACCCTATATTTTGATGATATATATATTTTCATGTCATGATACCGTTCCCCATCTATGGTGTATAAAATTTTCTCTCTATTGCCTTAATTTGCAGCATTGAGGCGGCATGTGCTGCACATCCAACTGCAGATGTATTTATAAATTTTGCATCCTTTAGAAGGTATGTCCCTTTTAGTTTCTCTGATCCTCACCAGATGACTGTGTTGAAGGTGGCAACCAATTCATGCTCATGGTACATTTTTGCAGTGCTGCGGCATCATCCATGTCTGCTCTGAAACAACCAACCATCCGGGTTGTGGCTATTATAGCCGAGGGTGTTCCCGAGTCAGACGCTAAGCAATTGATTGCCTATGCACGATCTAACAACAAGGTATGTAGCATGCACAAACCACTTTGTTCTTTGAGGGAATTGTTTCCAAGTGTGTGTTCTGCATCTCATGTTAAGATCAACCGTCATTTTCGCGTAGGTTGTTATTGGCCCTGCTACTGTAGGAGGCATTCAAGCTGGAGCGTTCAAGATAGGAGACACAGCAGGGACAATTGATAATATTATTTCTTGCAAGCTGTACAGACCTGGATCCATCGGATTTGTCTCCAAATCTGTATGTACTTGATCAATGTGTCCTTGTTTTTTGCATGCATATTAGTTGCATCCAATTCTATTCTAGAATTGTTGAATGAAATCTTCCTTCAGTGATGTTTTGAATTATAAATTCTTTTTCCTTATTGGTGGAATTTATTTTATTAGAATTGCTGTAATGTTCACAATTCCACATTTCGATACTTCATTGAACGCATAACCTGAATGTTTCTTTCTTATATCTTGAATTCCATCTTTCAACCTAAAACTGTGTTGCCATATGATGTGGAATGTTTTACACTAAGAAGTTATTTTGTGATTGCATCTCAGGGTGGGATGTCCAATGAAATGTACAACACCGTCGCTCGGGTGACTGATGGTATCTATGAAGGTAAGACTTACATCGCAAAGACTCCAAGTATGGATAGGCGTTGGGAAACTTTGTGATGTGAACTTAATTTGTACACTTGTTTGATAATTCTACCAGGCATTGCGATTGGAGGAGATGTGTTTCCGGGGTCCACCCTTTCTGATCATATTTTGCGTTTCAACAACATCCCACAGGTATACTATCAATATCATTGATGTGCTATACAAAAAGCTTCCTTTGTTTATCAAGGACTGAAGCAATTATGTTGTACCTAGGCATTGGCATGCCCCTATCTTTCAATTTATTATTGGGCTGATGAATCAGAAGTTAGGGTTGCTCCTGTTCTATAGAATATTACTGTTCTGTGCTCCAATATGATATTCGAGGTAACTTCAGGTTAAAATGATGGTTGTACTTGGGGAGCTTGGTGGACGAGATGAGTACTCCCTTGTTGAAGCCCTCAAACAGGGAAAGGTGAACAAACCAGTGGTTGCATGGGTTAGCGGAACGTGTGCTACGCTCTTCAAATCTGAAGTTCAATTTGGTCATGCTGTAAGTTTCTGCTTCATTTTTTATTTTGTACATTCAAGGCTACCTGTCAATGTCTAACCATTTATGGGCTAATTTGTCCCACTGTAAACTAGGGTGCTAAAAGTGGTGGCGAAATGGAGTCAGCCCAGGCCAAAAATCAGGCCTTGAGAGATGCCGGTGCTATAGTCCCCACTTCATTCGAAGCTCTTGAGGGAGCAATCAAGGAAGCTTTTGATAAGCTGGTTGGTTTCTCTCTACTGCACCTAATATGGTACTTAATTTACTTTCCTGGATTGCTGTGTTGATCATACCGATGTTATTGGTTCAATTCCTCAACAGGTTGAAGCGGGAAAGATTACGCCCATAAAGGAGATCACACCTCCCCCTATTCCTGAGGATCTCAACAGTGCAATTAAGAGTGGCAAAGTTCGGGCTCCCACTCATATCATCTCCACCATCTCTGATGACCGAGGTTCTATCACCACTATCGATCATCACTTCTTGCTTGTTCCTGGTCCTGTATCTTGTCTTAACAATGTCATCTGTTACACGTTATGCAGGTGAAGAACCCTGCTATGCTGGTGTGCCAATGTCGTCAATCGTTGAGCAGGGTTATGGTGTGGGTGATGTCATCTCTCTTTTGTGGTTCAAACGAAGCCTTCCTCGATACTGTACCCAGTTTATCGAGGTGATCTTTTTATGCTGACATTTTGCATTAGTTGAAATCTGACTATGAATTCGGTCCGTTTTACACTAATGCATTTGTGGATGATCAGATATGTATCATGCTTTGCGCTGACCACGGTCCCTGCGTCTCGGGTGCACACAACACTATAGTGACAGCAAGAGCCGGGAAGGATCTTGTTTCCAGCCTTGTTTCAGGTAAGATACAAATGACTTGGTAGTTGTTAGCATGCTTGTTTGATCATTGATACTCTATTCCAGTTATTACGGATCTCAATCTTTGGAACAGGTTTGTTGACAATTGGCCCTAGATTTGGAGGTGCTATTGATGATGCAGCTCGATACTTCAAGGACGCTTATGACAGGGTAAGCTCTTGAACACAGAACATAATTATTTGGTCATCCTCGTGCTGTAATGAGGCGTCCATGTGTTCTCAAAGTAATTCGTTTGCGTTATCTCTTACCAGAGCTTGACACCATACGAGTTTGTCGAAAGCATGAAAAAGAAGGGTATCCGTGTCCCTGGAATCGGTCACAGGTACATGCTCCACTAGACTCTACGGACTCCCGACTGATTTATGTTCCTGGAGCATTGTCTTTTAATCCGAGCTTTTTTTTTCTTCTAACAGGATTAAGAGAGGAGACAACAGAGACAAGAGAGTTGAGCTCCTACAGAAGTTTGCTCGCACACACTTCCCTTCCGTGAAGTATATGGAGTACGCTGTTCAGGTTGAGACCTACACCTTGTCCAAGGCTAACAACCTTGTCCTCAATGTTGATGGCGCGATCGGTTCCCTCTTCCTGGACCTTCTTGCTGGGAGTGGAATGTTCAACAAACCAGAGATCGACGAGATCGTCGAGATCGGCTACTTGAACGGGCTCTTCGTGTTGGCACGTTCCATTGGTTTAATCGGGTGAGTTCTTGAATACCACTCTCATCCATCGAACATATTGAAACAGTATCAGACTAATTGATTCTGACTCAACTTTCTCAGGCACACCTTTGACCAAAAGAGGTTGAAGCAGCCGCTCTACCGTCACCCGTGGGAGGATGTTCTGTACACCAAGTAAGCACAACCTGACACGTGTCGTGGCTGCGGGGTGAGATGCTTCAAACAAGTGCAAGCATTCCTTTGTTAATTACTTAGAGAGGCGAGGCCTGTTATTAGATCATTGTTGTTCTGTCATCACCTTAATCAGACTCCGAGCCGTTTATCACAGACAAAATAATACTCTTTTTGGTTTCAACAATAAGTTGAATTTGGAACTTCTGACTCTTTAGTTTTCCGTTTATGGTAGATTGATTATTAATGCAAAATTCTCAGGTTAACGTATAGACTTAAGAGACTAGTACTACTCATCCAGTTTTTTGGTGTTCTTCTAACTCGCCCAACGTTACTTTCCATATTATCTCTTAAGACTTTGAAAATAACAGACAACTTGAACAAAGGAAATGGAACAGCTACAGCTACAGGAAGTCGAGAGAGATTTTCTCTTCAGATAACAAACAGAAGTAGGCTGGCAAGGTCGTGTGAGAAGAAAAAATGTCACGAAACTGCCCGTTGATCATTGATCTTTAACTTTGAAGAAGTTATTGCAATCTTTTGACCAATCAAGGAACACGTAACCGTTGTTAAGTGTTGCGAAGTAGACAACATGTCCATTAGGATGAAGACCTTTCAATGTGCGCTTCGATAGCCTCGTACAATTCGGCAACTCGTAATCCTGGGCCACTGATTTGTAGATCAAACTCCATCGTTCTTGCTTGTAATCTAGCTCCCAGATAATCTAACTTCTCATGAAAGAGCACAATTGTGATGAAATACACATTCATCTATTTTAACAACCTTGTGAGTTGTGACTGAGAGTGGATTGAATGCTACTAATATCAATCCAAATGTATTGTTCGGCAAACACATCATAATGACACTCATGAATAATGATAATTTAAAATGTGTCGTAAGAAATTAATTTAGTGTTGGAAGTTCTGTTATAATTGTGACATCAGATACATGAATCTTCTCATAGTCCCATTTTGTTCCGATCATCACTGAAACCTCAATTTTGACAACTCTATTTTTTTTTTTTGGTGAACTGGTGAGTGCAGAGCACTCTTGCATTAATACAGTAAACACGTTAACATGGTTCAAAGCAACAATCCGCTTCTAACAACATAACACAGCTATCCGGAGGAAGAATCGAAGCAGTTAACAATGGCAGGAAGAATCACGCTGACAAAGTCCATCCTCAACACGCTACCATTTTATGCCATGCAGGTCATTTATCTTCCCCGGAACTTATGTGATAAACTGGATAAAGTTTGCAGAGATTTTATATGGGGAGATTCGGAGGAAACTCGACGAGTTCACATGATAAACTGGGAGGAAGTATGTAAACCGAAGACTATAGGTGGACTGGGACTCAGAAGTGCAAGGAAAGCAAATGACGCCTTAATCACAAAGTTGGGATGGAGGTTTCTTGCTCAACCAGAAGCGCTTTGGTCTCAGGTTTTGGCTGCCAAGTACGTGAAGAACCACGGCCAGGGGTGTATAATCACAAAACATTATAACCAATCTGCAATTTGGTCGGGTTTGACAAAGATTGTTCCAATACTCGAGAATGGCCTGAAGTGGACGATCGGAGATGGAAGAACTGTACGCTTCTGGGAAGATAATTGGATACTAGGAGAAGCTTCCTTCGTCAATCAAGGAATTAGTGTACAACCGGAGCATACAGGTAAAAGTGTTGCCAACTATTGGGTTCCAAACCTGGGTTGGAATTGGGAATCACTAGAAGACATCATCCCAAGGGAAATGTTCCCAAAACTTGAATCAGTCTTTCTGGATGACTCGGGAAGCAGTTCGAACACAATATCGTGGAGACATACAAGCAATGGTGAGTTCTCTACTAAATCAGTTTATAATGAGCTAATTCAACAAAGTCATGGGCAACATCCGTGGGCATGGGCTTGGAAGGAGATCTGGAAACTCAAAGTTCCAGAAAAGTTACGCTTATTCCTATGGTTTTGCACAAAGGGACGCATAATGACAAATAAAGAGCGATGGAGGAGGAAGTTTACAGCAAATCCTTATTGCTCTTTATGCCGAAACAAGCCAGAAACAATCATCCACCTGCTCCGAGATTGCCCACGATCAAGCTATGTATGGAGGTCCATTATACCAAGAGAAGGACAGAGCAAGTTCTTCAGGATGCAGGTAAAGGATTGGCTCTCCACCAATATAAAATTTCATGCCAAAGTCCAAAGTCAAGTAGAATGGAGGACTATTTTTGCGACCACATGTTGGTGGATTTGGAGGTGGCGAAATGACGAGGTCTTTCACCGAGGACAAATACAAGATAACAAAGCAGAATTCATCTTTAACCAGGTGAAAGATTTTGAAGCAGCATGGAACAACAACATACATGGAGCTGCTATACCAAAAAATGTGAGGAATGAAAGAAGCCTACATGGAGCTGCTATACCAAAAAATGTGAGGAATGAAAGAAGCCGATGGTGCGCACCACCCCAGGGTTGGCTTAAGCTCAACACAGATGAAACATCGAAAGGGAATCCGGGGCGTGCAGGAGGAGGTGGTGTCATCCGAGATGCTGACGGAAAATGGATGGGTGGATTCATTCAAGTCACAGGCTTCTGTGATGCGTTAACATCGGAAGCTTGGGCAATTAGGCGAGGACTCCAATTAACAATTTCGATGGGAGTGTCAAGACTCATAGTTGAATGTGAGTCACAAAGCATGGTGAGGTACATGACCGAGGGTATTGAGAAGGAGAACACCCTCTCAACCCTTGTAGATAGCTGCAAAGATTTAATCTGTCATATAGTGCAGGTGGAAATCCGTTTTTGTTATCGTGAATGCAATAGATTAGCGGACCATTTAGCTAATCTAGGCCTAGAATTTTGACAACTCTATGATTGGGAGTGAATTGGATGCTGATAATATGAATCCAAATGTAACTATTCTACGACACAAATAAACAACCATAATTTGAAGTGTGTCACTCAACAATTGATTTGATGTTGGATGTGCCGTTATAGTCGTGCCACCGTATACATGAATCTTCTGATAGTCCCATTTTGTTCAGATTAGTCCTTTCAACAGCACCAAAGCCAACCCATATCTCATATAAAAATAGAATTGCAATTCGTAAATAGTATTAGTTGCAAATACTTGTCCTACATGATAATATAAAACTCATATATACTTATATTTGCCAAATATTAATTAACACTCCGAAGAGGGTCCTAAACATAAGAAGTTCGCAATGTCAGTCGGACGCGCGACCATACAATTAAATGATGGATTTAGTAACAGATTTAGAGCTATTTAAATAAGTCGTAAATTCAGAATGCTACAATACTCGTTGATTACCAGAATTTTTGAAAAAATAATTGAGCATAAAGGTGGGGATTGGATCACGTGGAAGTGTACCATATTGTTTGTCCCCTTCGTACAATAAAATAAAAGGACGGCTGTCACCGTGGGCACCAAATTTTGGAAATTCTTTGGACACATAGTACTTATAATAGACATTGTTTTTTTCTTAAAAAAGCAATTTCAATTTAAATTAGAATAATTTTTATTAATAACTGTTGAACAGTTCAGACAAAAAAGTTGCCAAATCGTAGACATACTGCACCTTCTACACTTAAATTAGTCCGTCTAGACATCTTTGCTCGGAAAACAAAAACTTTGTCTTGACATGGGATCATTTAATACATTAATATGATATTTTTTTTGCAAAGTGTATAATTTTTTTTTGAAAGTTATATGTTATATTACTCTATGAAAAAGATTACATCATAAGTAAGAGAAGTATAAATTACCACAAAGACAAAACCGAAAGAATTTGCCTAAAGAAACATCCAAAAGGGTTGTCCTAGAGTAAATATAGAACGAAACATTGTAGGTTTGTTTCGTTTACATCCTTTGCCAAGCATATAATATAATGTTGATTCTGGGTGTATACTTATACGACGCTGAACCGACTGACTTAGTTCTATTAGTACAACCACGGAATACAATACTCCTTATGACAACCATAAGAGACCTGAGAATACTAAAGCAAGTATAGTATCTTCAACTCATTGTCTGTAATACTCACCGATTGGAGTCTCCTAAGTCGTATTATGTGTGCAATGCTATAGATTCATCACAGTATACTTGCTAGTTTCTTGGTTAGCCGTATCTTGGCAGGTACAAGACTTTTAATACACAAGTTAATTCAACTTTGGATGTTGGCATTTGACCTAAGACGAGCTACTACCACAGAATCTTGTGTCACAAATTTAGTTTGAGCTCAAAATAAACCCAACAAAGGTCCAGGGAAATAAATGAATGATCTGGTACTGATTGTACCATTCAGTCAGTCACGTGGGAGGGGTACCAAGAAGTGAAGTGATTGATGCCAACTGCAAAGTCTCACTCATTCACTCACTCTTCTTCCTTCCTCTTCCAGAATGCTCGTGTATTTTTGTTTTTGTTTTTGTTTTTTGGGGTGTTAAATACACGTAAATAATGTCATTTAGAAAAGAGGGTCAAAAGGGCTAAGCCTTTGCTTTCTGAGATATCCATTAAAGGGTTATACAACACCAGGATGGCGACCGGACAACTGTTCTCGAAGACGACACAAGCTCTGTTCTATAACTTCAAGCAGCTTCCTATTCAGCGCATGCTTGATTTTGACTTCCTCTGTGGTTTGTTCCCCTCCATTCCATGGGTTGCTTGCTAGCTTGTGTTTCAAGCTAGTTGGGGTATGGTCTTTGATTGGATTAAGACAGGTGCTAATGCTTTATACACTATGTGTGTAACTTTTGGTTGCAGGGAGAGAGACACCATCTGTTGCTGGAATTATTAATCCTGGTTCCCAAGGATTTCAGAAGCTCTTCTTTGGCCAAGACGAAATTGCTATTCCCCTACATTCAACGTAAGCAGCTATTATTTGATTGTTGCTTGTCTATCCTCTAATACTTTTGTATTTTCTTCTTATGTTGATTCTCGGAGCTTGCTTTGATGTGTTGAGTACAATTCTCTGTATGATTTGTCTTAAGTGTAAGTCTTTTGCCTTGGTACAATTATCAATGTCTTGTGCCGTAGTTCTTGCATATTGTTGTGCATGTTAATCTTTTTTAATGGAACCTGTGATTCATTTATCTTAGTACATATATTTCCCTTATGTTTGGATGATATACATTTCATCTCATGATGATGTTCCTCATCTATGATAAATGATTCTCTCTCTCTCTCTGTTGCCTTTATTTGTAGCATTGAGGCGGCCTGTACTGCGCATTCAACTGCAGATGTATTTATAAACTTTGCGTCCTTTAGAAGGTCGGCTTCTTCTTGTTTCTCCAATCTTCACCGGACGAGTGTGTTGAAGGTGGCAACCAATTGATGCTAATGTCAATATTTTTTTGCAGTGCCGCGGCATCATCCATGTCTGCCCTGAAACAACCGACCATCCGGGTCGTGGCTATAGTAGCCGAGGGTGTTCCCGAGTCAGACGCTAAGCAATTGATTACTTATGCGCGGTCTAATAACAAGGTATGTAGCATGTACAAACAACCTTGCTCTTTGAGGGAGTTGTTTTTCCAAGTGTGTTCTGCATCTAATGTTAAGTTCAAACAATTTCCATTTTCTCACGTAGGTTGTTATTGGCCCTGCCACTGTTGGGGGTATTCAAGCTGGAGCATTCAAGATAGGTGACATAGCGGGGACGATTGAAAATATAATTTCCTGCAAGCTGTACAGACCTGGATCTATCGGATTTATCTCCAAATCCGTATGTATTCAACCAACGTCCATATTAATTGCATCCACTTCTATTCTAGAATCGTTGAATAGAATCCTCCTCCAGTTATAGTGTTTTGAACTATAAACTATTTTTCCTTCCATTTTGATGGAAATTCTTTAGTAGGTAGCATTTTCGTCTGACGCTGCAGTTTCTCATATTCTGAGTGCATAACTTGAAACTTGAAAGCGTCTTAGTTGTTTTTTGAATTCCATCTTTCAAACACCTAAAAATATGCTTTTTATCATATGGTGTGTGATATGTATACATCAAGAGGTGCTTTTGTGATTGCATCTCAGGGTGGGATATCCAATGAACTGTTCAACACCATAGCTCGAGTAACTGATGGAATCTTTGAAGGTAAACTTACATTGGAAAGACTCCAAGTTTGAGATACGCATTGGCAACTTTGTGATGTGAACTTGGTTTTTACACTTTGCTTAATAATTCAATTCTACCAGGCATTGCGATTGGAGGAGATGTGTTTCCAGGGTCCACCCTTTTCGATCATATTTTGCGTTTCAACAACATCCCGCAGGTATATAGTATCATCAATTTCGTCAGAAGTTAGGATTGGCCCTGTTCTGTTGAAGTGCATAGTCTGTTCTGTTCTCCAGTCTGATATTCAAGGTAACATCAGGTTAAAATGATGATTGTACTTGGAGAGCTTGGTGGACGAGATGAGTACTCCCTTGTTGAAGCCCTCCATCAGGGAAAAGTGAGCAAACCGGTGGTTGCATGGGTTAGCGAAATGAGTGAAAAGGAGTCTGCGCAGGCCAAAAATCAGGCTTTGAAGGATGCTGGTGCCATTGTTCCCACTTCATTCGAAGCTCTCGAGGGAGCAATCAAAGAGGCATTTGATAAGCTGGTTGGTACTGCACCTTCTATTTCTCTAGTGGATGCTCTACCAAGAGTGTGGTATTGCTTTGTTGATCATACCGATGATGGTTCGCTTCTTCAACAGGTTGAAGTGGGAAAGATTACACCCATAAAGGAGATTACACCTTCCCCTATCCCCGAGGATCTCAACAGTGCTATAAAGAGTGGCAAAGTTCGGGCTCCTACTCATGTCATGTCTTCCATCTGTGATGAACGAGGTTCAGTATCCACTTGTGATCATCATCGCTTCTTGCTTGTACGCGATTTTGTATGTCATTGTAACAATTTGATCTACACATTATGCAGGTAAAGATCCACGCTATGCGGGTGTGCCATTGTCGTCAATCGTTGAGCAGGGTTATGGTGTAGGTGATGTCATATCTCTTTTGTGGTTCAAACGGAGCCTTCCTCGATACTGTACCCAGTTTATTGAAGTGAGCTTTTTATACAGACATTTTGATTTAGCCAAAACCTGACCACCACGAAATCGGTCGTCCCTTTAACACTAATACATTTGCGGATGACCAGATATGTATCATGCTATGTGCTGACCACGGTCCGTGCGTCTCGGGTGCACACAATACTATAGTGACAGCAAGAGCCGGGAAGGACCTTATTTCTAGCCTTGTTTCAGGTAAGACATAATTGACTTGCTATCATGTTTGTTTGACCATCGGTATGCTATTCAAGTTGCCAAATGGGGTAGATTCTTTGGAAGAGTTTTTTTCAATTGTAACTGGTCTCGATCGTTGTAACAGGCTTGTTGACAATTGGCCCTAGATTTGGTGGTGCTATTGATGATGCAGCTCGATATTTCAAGGATGCTTACGACAGGGTAAGCTCTCGACATTGTTGCATCACTTCACACAATTAGTCTTTCTTTCTATGAATGACATGAAGACGGTCGGTCCATAGGCTCGGCAAGTGCATAATGCTTCTGTATTATTTGTTACCAGAGCTTAACACCATACGAGTTTGTCGAAGGCATGAAAAAGAAGGGTATTCGTGTCCCAGGGATTGGTCACAGGTATGTGGTTCACAAGACAAGTCTGTCCGAATCCATTGCTTGAAGCAAATGCTTCTTTATGTGTGACAGGATCAAGAGAGGAGACAACAGAGACAATAGAGTTGAGATCATACAGCAGTTTGCTCGCACACACTTCCCCTCGGTGAAGCACATGGAGTATGCCATTCAGGTTGAGACTTACACACTGTCCAAGGCAAACAACCTCATCCTCAACATCGATGGCGCAATCGGTTCCCTCTTCCTGGACCTTCTTGCTGGCAGCGGAATGTTCAGCAAACCAGAGATCGATGAGATCGTCGAGATCGGCTACTTGAACGGGCTCTTCGTGTTGGCACGTTCCATTGGTTTAATCGGGTGAGTTCTCGAGTGCCACACACATCCATCGAATATATTGAAACTGTATCAAACTAATTGATTCTGACTCAACTTCTCAGGCACACCTTCGACCAAAAGAGATTGAAGCAGCCGCTATACCGTCACCCGTGGGAGGATGTTCTGTACACCAAGTGAGCGCAACCTGACACGTGTCGTAGCGGCGGGGCGAGATGCTTCAAACAAGTCCAAGCATTCCTTTGTTACTCCCCTGATTACTTAGAGCCGAAGTTGAGGAGGGGAGAGATGCTATTTTTTCTTTTTCTAGTTTCTATCTACACTTTCAAAAACATAACTTCTTTTTTTTTTCCTCCCAATAAACTTTTTAGGAGTTCGAACCGGGGTCATGGAATTCAATGCCATATCCACGTTCCATTTTTTACCACTTGAACCAAGTCAAAACTAGAGGGCACGAAGTAAGCTCTTAATCTTGCCCTAAATGCAAAACAAAGTAGTGGTGACAAAAAAGCAAGGTTACCCCGGGAGGGAAAAGAAATGAGGAAATCCTGACGTACTTGGTTCCTTCCAAAATCCCAAACTGTAATCGCAAAAACGGTGAAAATGGGACACGAGTGCAGATAAAGTGAATAAGATAAATCCTTCAAATGCTTCCAGGATATATGGTATATACACCTGAAGTGGAGAATCAAAATGTGACACTTTCCAGTGTCAAATTTATATGGGCAAACAAAAAATATTCTTATCCTGATATGGTATAAACTATTAGCAACTTTTTAGATTGAATTCAGAGGGGAACATCGACTAGGACATGTTTGGACTTCAAACTTTTTCGTCAATATGATGATGTCTTTTGACTCACCATCCATTACACGTGTTTTTTTAATTGTAAGAGGTATGTTTTTTAAAGCTTGAACTCAAAAATCTTGTTAAATTTCTCTTCTAAATATGTTAATAAGAAGTAGCAGAGCTATCAAGAAGCAATTTCCTCCCTTCCATGAACTTCTGTTAAACCAAATGGAAGATTAAGAAGGTTAAATTATAAAAGTAGTCAATGAATTCATTCCAACTTGCTAATTATATTAACGAAAATTAGGTTTGAAAAAAACATGCATTGTCATTTCATTTCCTGATTTGTTAACAGCGATAGCTATCAGACGGAGGATCTTGAGTTGACAATTTTTTTAATTCCCTGATTAAAGAAACATGTATTGTCATATTGAAATTAAGAGTCGGATAATAAATTTATGGCCCACTGTAGAAATAACCAACCATATTTCCTTAAAAAAAAGGAAAATATTCATTTTCCAAAAGCTTAGATGGGAAATATAGTGTCAGACAAACAGTAGTTAAGACTTTGGAAAAATACAAGAAAAACAACAATTAGTAATTAGTGACCGCTAACCTAGAAACGAAAGGTAAGCAAGAAGAATAAAGAGGTGATATAGAAATATAAGAATATTTGTGCTATTTTTGACATTCAACAATTGAACAATCTAAAGTTGAAATGAATCAATTAAAAAATGAGAATTTTTTAAATTAAATTTGGAGACAATTATGTTCTTATCACCAATTGTTTTAGAAGACTGACCCTTACAAAATTGTTTTAGCAGACAAATGAAAGTGTTATTGTTTTCTTTTTTCGAGCTCCATAGTCCATAGCTTTAACGTTATTGGAGGCCTTTCGTAGGCCCAAAAGGATGAAAGCGAGCCTCCAAAAGGAGCGCGTGAAGTGAGGCAGTACTCTGCTTTTGATTAGAACCCACGCGCGTGTAGTACTGGACACAGACCGAAATTCTGGCACCGATGCAGGACACTGCCGTCCACGTACTGGTTGGCGCGTGGCTGAAACTATCCTCTCTCCTGTAAGAAGTACAAATTTTACTCCCTGGTCTCAATGGTTTTAGATTTAAGATGATAATTAATGATGAGATGAGACACAAAGGAAAAGGAAGACCCAGAAAAAGCCAAAAGAAAAAGGTAAGAAAAGGAGGTGTTAGTGAATACTGAGGGAGTTTCTAGAGAGAGAAGGGAGAAGGATAATAGCCAACCAGAAAAACCCATCATTTGTGGAAATAAAGAAATGGGTGCTGTGAAGAGAAACACACCCTCTTGCCCCCATTCATGGTATAGCCAGCCAGAGTTAGAGAAAGATAGAAAAAAAAACAGGAGAAATTTTTAAAAGGAAAAAAATTGAAAAATATGGCAACTTGACTTATCAAACAAAAGGTATTAAATTATGCAAGTAATTGACTTGGTTAGTTGGTAATCTTCATCATCAGGAGGGTGTCTTTATAGTATCCAATTAAATAACAAGGACACACCAATAGTATCTCCTCCTTACCCAGCTGAGGAAAGAGAAGGGAGAATAGTTCTAGGTTGGTTCAATGAATCTTCTTCTCCAATCCCATAGCCTGGGCTTCTAGAGATGATAACCCAAAGATTCAATCTTTACCAGCTTCTGGGTCCAAAGATTCAATCTTTCCCAAGTTGGTCTTTGATTCTTGGAAGAGTTGGAAGAAATGGAGAGGGCTCCAGGTTTGCTCAAAGATTCAATCTTTAACAAGTTGGTGGTAGCCTTGTCTTTGTCCTAGTGTTTGACTCTGAAAAGGGTTAGAAGAAATGGAGAGAAGGTCTCTAGCTTAAGTCCAAAGATTCAATCTTTATCAAGTTGGTATTCTTTCTTTTTAATCCTAGTATTTGAGTAGTAGAAGAGTTGGAGGAAATGGAGAGACCTCCAGCTGAGCAGCTACTGAAGAAGATCCAGGAACTAGAAGTAGGGCAAGAGGAGCTCAAGCAAGAGATGTCAAAGCTCAGAGTTTCAACTGATCCCAGGCCCGACCAGCACTACCACCATCACCACCACCACCATCAGAGGCAACGCTCCCATTCCATATCCCCGCAGAGGTCAAGCGAGCGGAATGATAGAACTGGTGGTGGTGGTAGAGGTAGAGGGCTTGCTGGCGGGGGCAGCTTGGGGTACTTCGAGTCCTTGTCTGGTTGGCAGAGAGGGTCGGCTTCTTTCAGACATGCCTCTCCTTTGCAAAGGGAAAGCAGCAGCAGTAGTACTAGTTATGGAGGCGATGGTGGTGGTGGTGGTGTTACTTCTGGTGGCCGAAATGCCAATGCTTTTGAGGGCCAGCAGAGTCAGGGATGTAATGTGGGGCCATCATCTGTTCAGTTCACTGAAAGGCAGTACCTCAACATATTGCAGTCCATGGGACAATCTGTTCACATCCTCGATCTCCAGGGCCGTATCATTTATTGGTACGTTCCTTTGATTCCAATGGCCCTCCTGTTGGATTTGGTTTGTTGCTGTGCCAGTTGATTTGGTGTGTATGCTGTTTCGATGTCTTCTGTCGCTTCTTATGTTGCCAGTTGCTTTGTTGTTATTTCATTACTGGGATTTTAGCCATCTGTTGGAATTGCACTGTTAAGGTCCCTAAAGGGTCTTGATAGAATTAGTAACGAACTTGATAGAAAAGAGTTTAGGGAGAATATAATTGGTGGGAGAATAGAGGAAAAAAGAGAATATAGATGAGAAGAAAGAAAGAATTAAGGAGAAAGTTGAGAAGAAGAAGAACAGGGTAGAAGATACTTTTAATTGTCTTTTCGTTGATGCAGCTTACATGTGTTGATCATCCTTATATAGGACAAGAATAGCAAAGGTCACAAACTAGATTTGTTGTAGTGATATTAATACAAATCAAAGAGGTTGAATACGATAAATTCGTCAAATCAAGCATCTCATGAGGATGCATCACCTTCAATGCTCTTGATACTTGAACTCTTCGTCTTCGGTTCCCCATAACATGCACTTTTGTGTTTGTTTGTTTGTATGTTTGTCTTGATCTTGATGTTTATTTTTACTCTTGAGAGGTTTTGATTTTGCCGATTGCTGGTGAGTGTGTTCAGTTTCTTGTGGAGTTTGCTTTGTGTAAAAGAGCTTGAATTGGGTGTCACCAATCTACCAACTTTGGTTTATTTTGGAGCATTATTCGATTCTGACAGGAACCGAACAGCTGAGTACCTTTATGGCTATACTGCTGCAGAAGCTCTTGGCCAGAATGCGATTGAGCTGATAACAGATCCTCAGGATCATGCTGTGGGGTATAACATTTTCCATCGTGTCAAGTTAGGGGAGAACTGGACGGGTCAGTTCCCGATCAAGAACAAGGCAGGAGAGAGGTTCTCTGTTATTGCTACCAATACTCCCTTCAAAGATGATGATGGCAGTTTGGTCGGGCTAATCTGTGTATCAAGTGACGCACGACTCTTTCAGGACCTGAGATTCAGTTCTCCAGGCCCTAGAGGAATAGATATGGGCTTTAGCCGGACAAGAATCGGTGTCACCTCCAAACTTGGTCTTGACTCTCAACAGCCACTGCAAACAGCACTTGCTTCTAAGATAACTACTTTGGTTAGTTGGTTAAGCTTTACTCTTTTCAGGTTAATTAGACTAATCCCTGCACATTTTACCTTGTCTTAACATTTGGAACCTGAAAAGCAGGCCACAAAAGTGAGCAATAAGGTCAAGTCAAAAATACGGACTGGAGAGAACATTATTGATCGCGAAGGTGGGAGCGGAGATAGTCATCATTCTGACCACGGTTTCTCGGATGTAGCTCTTTCTGAAAATAGAGAGGATGCAAATTCCAGCGGGGCCAGCACACCACGGGGAGATGTGCATCCGTCCTCATTTGGTGTATTTTCTCATTCAGACTCAACCATGAAGTCCTCCAAAGATAATGTGGATGAGGGTGAAGGAAAACCGGCGATTCACAAGATGATTACCTCAAAAGCTGAAGCATGGATGGGAAAGAAAGGGTTGTCATGGCCATGGAAAGGGAATGAAAAGGAGAATGCAGATGCCAGGGCACATCGCTCTGGGTATCCCTTGTCGCTTGGTGATCAAGAAAATGAAATGGTTGAACAAGGATTTTCTACTTCTGGCCCGAGACCTGAAAGCCAGACAACAGAAGGCAACCGTGCTGCCAACAACGAAGCATCCGGATCATGGTCCTCCGTAAACGTAAACAGCACGAGCAGTGCTAGTAGCTGTGGAAGTACCAGCAGTAGTGCACCTAACAAGGTGGACGATAGTGATAGCTTGGATTGTGAAATTTTGTGGGAAGACATGACAATTGGCGAACAAATTGGCCAAGGTAGTCATCTAGTTCAAAGTGCTTCATATGAAGCACTAGTGTATATCCTCCGACTGAACATAAATTTTACTTCTTTTCGCCCTTGTTTCTTGCAGGTTCATGTGGAACGGTGTATCACGCCTTATGGTATGGATCGGTATGGACCTAACTCCTATTCTGCTTGTATTTTTTTTTTCTCCAAGCTGCAGATGGCTTGATAAGATATGAGTTCTGGTCTAGCAAGCTTCATGAAAGTACAACATTTCTGTGAATAATGACAGTAAATCTGCAGATGATTGATATCAAGTTTGTTTCAGGATGTTGCCGTGAAGGTATTTTCGAGACAAGAATACTCGGAAGACGTGATACACTCATTCAAAAAAGAGGTTTTGTTTTGTTTTATCCCTGTGCTTTTCATTCACCAAGTAATTTGCTCCTATGGATAAATATTTGTTAGTGTTCGCTGCCATGTTTCAGTCTACTGACTGATGAATATGACTTCTTTTTCCTTTGTGAAAGTTGCAGCAACTGATAGTTGTGGTTCTTTTAGCTGCTTATTTTTGGCTCTTAATGTGTTAGAAACTGGTCGTTTGTCTCTCGTCAACTCATTTCTGCACAAGTTTCCAAATCCCTCTGCCGGTTTCCGTATGTGACAAGTCATTGAGCAATTTCATGTTCATTTTGTGCAGGTATCTCTCATGAAAAAGTTACGACATCCAAATGTTCTGCTCTTCATGGGTGCAGTAACTTCACCTCAACGTCTTTGCATTGTTACGGAGTTCCTTCCACGGTAGCCATACTTTTCCTTGCAAACAATCTCCAAGTTGAAAGCCTTTTGCTTTCAATCTCATTGTCTTGTCTGTAGAAATCACTGTGAATTAAGCTTCGTAATCACCAGTTTTCTACCGTAACTGAAGGGGAAGCTTGTTTCGGCTGCTTCAGAGAAACATAACGAAACTAGATTGGAGACGGCGTGTCCATATGGCTTTGGACGTGGTAAGTAATCGGTCAATCTGATGTACATGCGCCTTCGGGTGTTCCTTTTGTTGTTCTAACAGTGCTGCTCATTGACCAGGCTCGAGGCATGAACTACCTTCATCATCATAACCCACCAATCATTCATCGAGACTTGAAGTCGTCGAATCTTCTAGTTGATAAGAATTGGACTGTAAAGGTCCGTGTCTCAACCGCTCCATATATATCGGTCATGTTTGATGCAGAAGTATGATTAAAGTCTTTCTTCTGTACAGGTTGGGGATTTCGGATTATCTCGAGTGAAGCATGAAACATATCTGACGACCAAGACTGGGAAGGGAACGGTACTTATTCCAGCATTTAACCACTTTGCTCTTGCCCGGTTGCACTAGCTCCTACCTAACTGTGCTTGCTCTTGCAGCCTCAATGGATGGCTCCAGAAGCTCTCCGCAACGAGCCGTCAGACGAGAAGTACGTTCTTCCCTTTCCCTCTCCCTCCCTCTTGCTATGCATTTTCGGTTTAAACGAGTGAATCATCGCGTCCATTGTATGAATCATGCCAGGTCCGACGTGTACAGCTTTGGGGTGATTCTGTGGGAGATTGCTACGGAGAAGATTCCTTGGGATAGCCTCAACTCAATGCAGGTATAACCAAAGTCTCAGCTTAGATAAGTAAACCAAAATGTCAAAAGAAGTTACTGATAATATATTACAACAAACTATATGAAACAGGTAATTGGAGCCGTAGGGTTCATGAACCAACGACTAGAGATCCCTAAAGACGTTGATCCTCGATGGACTTCTATTATTGAGAGTTGCTGGCACAGGTGCGTTAATATTATCCCCTTTATTATTTATTTGCCTGATAATGTTATCCCCGGCTATTACTATATTGGTTTGGTTTTAAATCATATCGTAGCTTAACCAAAATATTAATTTCGAACCACTTTGGAAACATAATAATTTTAAATTTTTATTATTATTTTTTTTTATCACTTTCACATAGAATAGGATTAGGATCACATAGTTGTAAATAGGATTAGGATTGGCTGATACAATAATGTCCAGACTATAAATGATGTAGACTCTAAAAAATCATGCTAACCTTCAGGGGTTCTGGTGGTAATTTTGCAATTGAATATTAGTTCTAGAACCAACATAGGTGTTATGCCTTGAGCGGTAGTAGGTACATGCATTGACCTTGTCTTGGGAAATCAGAGAGGCTGACCTCAGAAAAAAATATCATTATCAGTGCACTTGCAGCAATTTCTATTAATATATGGTTGGTGGTGGTGGTGGTTTAGGTATGATTTAAGGGTTAAGCTTCCTTGTCTTACTTGCTGTTTGGTCGCCTTCCAATTTTCTATGTGCTGACCGGCCGGTGGATGTGTCTGTCTTTTTTTCTTTCTTTTTTTGAATAATTGCAGCGACCCACAACTCCGGCCGACGTTCCAAGAGCTGCTGGAGAAGCTCAGAGACCTGCAGAGGCAGTGCAACATTCAATTGGTGGCGTCGCGGACTGCGGCCGCCGGAGAACACGCGTGAACGGGTTGGTGAAGAAGCCGGCAGACCCCTACTTCTTGTTATTGTTGTTCATTAGCAGTGCCATTTGCTGTTCTTGTATCTTTTCTCTAAAAAAAAAAGAATCTGCTCTTGAACCGGAAAAAGGATGATCTATGTCGAACTGGGCTTATTTGACCCATTACAAGACATGTACACAAGTTATAAAATTGGCCAACCGTTGACATTAATACTTGCTTGTACAGCCTCGGAATATTTTGCGTTGACTAACTCATGGTACATTCCACAGTTGAACAAGTTATCATTGCAAATCAAAAGACTAATTAATATAGAGACTAAGAAGAAACATCAAATTGATAACTGTCCAAACTGATAGGGAAATTAAGAATGCATACAACATGCAAGTCAATTGCAGATAGCTTATCGAGAGGGCTGTGCTCTGCTGCTGCAAGTCCTTCGAATCGATCATCATCTCCACATCTTACCTCCATCCTCCTCCTCCTCCTCACTCTCTTCTTCTTCTTCTTCTTCTTCTTCTTCTACTAAACCTTGTAGTGTATTTATTCGTATTTCCCGTTTTCTTTTTCTTTTTCTTTTTGGTCATTATATTTTGGTCCTAGTGATTATGGGTCATTGGGCCCAGTGAGCTGATGTTACAGTCCGGCCCGTTGCGACCGCGACCTTTGTGCACCGTTATATTAAGAAGGGACAAGTTCAACAATACTACGCCAAGTTTCATGTTGTTACACGATTTTTTTGTGTTACAAGCTCGCGACCCTCCTCGGTACCATAGATTGGGTACATAATGCACCTCAAATTGTTTGGAGAAAAAGATATACAAGGATTTTTTTGCAAAAAATACAAAAATACGAGAACTAAATTAAAAAAATAATGTGAGCTAATAACGTATAAATAAAAGGGGAAATTAGGCTAAGGTCCCTGTAGTTTGAGGATTCAACTGGTTTCGTCCCTATAATTTAAAAACTACTCTTTCAGTCCATTAAAATAAAAAAACATAAACGTTTAGTCCCTCGTTCCGACGTCGGAAAATTTTCCGGCCAAAATACGACCTGGTATGACCCTTTTACCCTTCTTCCCCAAATTTACTAAAAAAAACTCAAACTTTACCTTCTAATAAACACAACAATCGCAACCCAGAAACTAGCTAATTCACTAATCCATAACCGCCCTCTCTCGCCCTTTTGGTGGGCCTCGCCGCTCCATCTCCACCGTCCAGGAGACCAGCCGTCTCCTGACCGCCTTCGCGGCCTCCCTCGGGCAGCCCTTCTCGTTCCACCAGTGCCGCCTCGACCAGGACAAAAGCTTCCGTCCATCATCCCTAAAGCTTGTCCGTGGCAAAGCCCTAGTGATGAACTACATGCTCCACCTCCCCCACCTCACGACTGCCCGATCTGGGCCGACCGGGTTCGTGGGCCGGTTCATGGAGTCTTCCTGGGGCCGAGAATCGCCAGCTCCCTGGCCAGAATGTATAGGGAGTCGACGGTGATAGTAGGGAGCAACAAAAAGGCGTCGTTAAAGTGGTGGGGTTTTTTTAGTAAATTTGAGGAAGAAGGGTAAAAGGGTCATACCAGGTCATATTTTGGCCGGAAAATTTTTTGACGTCGGAACGAGGGACTAAACGTCTATGTTTTTACGTTTTAATGGACTGAAAGAGTAGTTTTTAAACTACAGGGACGAAACCAGTTGAATCCCCAAACTACAGGGACCTTAGCCTAATTTCCCCTAAATAAAATGTCATTGTCGCAAAACACGAAAAAATATACTAATTAGTATGACTAGTTAGAAGTGTTATATTTGGATCAATAACTTTTTTCCAATAAATTTTAGGAAAAAGTCGGTGGTGCGTGTAGGACCTACCATGCATCTAAGAAAGAATGGAATTACTAGCTATTAAATATTATTCTTGAAGAATCTATCCATCAAATATAGCAAATTTTGATGGAAGATTTTACATATATTTAGTATTGTCATAAATCCATGGGGAAGAAAAGGAGCGCCACGTACGTACACGGACTCAACTGTGTCATTAAATGCTTTTAACGAACTTTGGATACTATAAATAAGTGGCTCCTCATAGCCTGAAGTGCACCTCCATAAAAAAAGAAAGATACTACTCTTCTTCTCGTCTTTCTAGTTAGGAAGATGGGGAAACTGGCTAAGCGCTTTTGTGTTTTCGCTTTGGTGTTTTTATTGGCTGTGGCTTTCGTGGAATGTGGGAAACTCAGCACCAACGATGTCGGTTCGGGTGGAATACGCTGTGTCTCGCCATGTGGAGGCGACGGTTGTGGCTGCGGCTGCGGCTGTAGCTGCGGATGTGGATGCGGCTGCGGTCTGTGTGGATGCGCGGGCAGTGGCACTGGTGGAGGTGGCGGAGGAGGAGGGGGAGGTGGTGGACGCTAGATCACTTCTAGTTGCTAAGGTTGCCAATAAAATACTACGTAGTATCTTATCCTATGGTTAGTTAATATGTAATCTCGTACGGATGAGACCCATCATGTATGAGCAGCATTAAATAAATATTAATGAGAAAGAAAGCAGTACTTCAACCTCTTCTACTTGCTCAATTTGGTATATGTTACTTGTTAGTAGATATATATAGTATTTAGTATTTCTAAATTATAGCAGACGGGTCTTCCTACAATTTATATTGGGTATTAGTATATTATATTATTCCTCTTTTAATGAGACGTCGAATTTGATGAAATGAAACACACTTTTTTGTTTTGCGGGGTTGTTATACTTCTTTTGGTATTAGTATGATAATAGGAGTAAAAAGAAAGAAACATGCCAATGATCTCCATTGTTGCGAATCCCACGCTTCGAACGCTGCTGCCGACAAGGCCTTATCCGATCTGGCCCAAGTTTAGAGTCCAACAAGCCCACATTCGATCTGATACTATAACTATTTTCCACGAAACATAACTAGCTAATTTATGACTGGCAGTTTTTAGAAAATCGTTTATATCGAAAATTTAATAATAAAACATGGAAAACATTTATATATCAAATCTTAGGGTAGTTGCATCTTATGTTAAAACCTAAGAAAATACAATATTTCGGTTCAGTGACGTAAGACATTATAAATATTTTAAAAGTTAGAGTTTTTAAATTCTGTAAGAGTCTATATGAAGCTAAGAAAATACAATATTACCAAATTGCAACAAATTGTCAATGTGAATTTCTATGTAGTTTGACTCGAATTGAATATTGGTTAGTTTGTTTATTAGGTATCCAAATAAAATTAATTTTCCTTAAACAAAGTATGAAACGGAACGATATTATGTATGAACTCTATGTATGAACTCGCTACGGAAATGAATGATGCACATACTAGAATAAACAAAATTACAAAGAAGAAGCATTTTGCAGAGGCCGATAAAGTCATACAGCAAATGTCATTCGTGATGTTTACGTGAACATTATAATTATACGCAACACATGGGCGAGGAGTACGAGCTGACGATATTGATTAAATTAAATGGTCTTATTTCTTTTTCTGCCGGACATAAATTGTCTAAAATCGTAGCTCCAAGTCGCTTTCGTCGCCAATTAACAGCCAAAGAAAGTTGCATTGGCAGTGAGATTTAATGGCACAGACCCATAGTAGTATGAGCAATAAATGGTGGTGCATGCAAATGGAATCATCAAGTTATTTATGGGATGAGGTGGTCATTGCAACTTTTCAAGACAGAGTACCAAGTAAAGACCAATTAGTTAGCAATGTGCAAGGTCGTCATGTGCCTGGTCATCCAAATGATGCAGAGGAATTAAATCCAATAATTACCGACATCTCCGGTCTTCAAAAAGACGTATACTTTATGTAATAACACCTTCAAAGTCAAAGAGAGCGTGGTGTTGGAACATAACATAATATGGTTACGGTGATTCCAGATCCCCAAATAACCGTGGTTACGGTGTTCATGCATGCTAGGAATTGAAATAGTCATCTTCGGAGTTCATACATATTCACCTTGGAATTTTAAGGGGCCATTTGGAAATTGTAAATGCTAATCTTTTTGCTTACTCTAAATCACTATAAAAGAGTTCATGCATATGTAATTTCACACATGTCAAGGTACATTCGTCCCAACGACATAAGGTGTAACTATGATTTGTTGGAACCATGGTTGACGACCCACATATAACTCACATATAACTTTGCACAAATTTTCTTCTATAGGTTAACGACCCGACCCATAAACGTACATATGTAAGGCTTCAAGTAAAACAGTAAAACTTGGCTCATTTACTTGCTGCTCCAGTTAAACCAGAACCCAAGTAAACAGTAGAAACTTGATTCATTTACGCTGCTGATTCATCCGTTTGGACCAGTTTCCCAAAACCGTCCATGTACTGCTTAAAGATTCGATAAAATTTGTATCTAGGTTTTGTGCATCATCGTTGTCCTACGTGACGTTGACAAAATATCCACAATAGAACGACCCTATAACCGCTAGTGTCCCTTCTTCAATCATCTGCTCTTAAATAGTTCCCTCTACGTTACATTTGCCCACGCCAAGATAATTCGAGTCCGGCTGGATGATGAAGAGAATGGAATTCAGAGCCATGGTTTTCCTGTTCTTAACATTCTTGTATGGCTATAGAGTTCAAGGAGGAGTTGGTTTGTCTAGTGATTTCTATGAGACGTCTTGCCCTCAGGTTGAGGACATTGTCAGGACTGCCCTTTCAGCCATTTTCTTAACCGATCCGACTTCGGCTGCCGCATTGTTAAGGCTCATGTTTCATGATTGCCAAGTTCAGGTTCCTTTCTCTGTCTCTAATTGTAGCATATCCTTGCCTAAATTCTTGTTTCCAAGACAAATTTGTGAAGCATTTGTTTAACTTGTCACAGGGCTGTGATGCTTCTATCTTGGTCGATCAATCGGACAACAACGTACCTCTTGAAATTCATTCAGCTAGGAACTTTGGGGTCCGAAAGAGAGAGGTCATTGGTACTTTGAAGTCCATGGTTGATGCTCAATGTCCTGAACAAGTTTCTTGCTCGGACTTGATCATACTGGCTGCCCGTGAGGCAGTGGCAGCCTCCGGAGGACCACGGATACAAGTTCCCTTGGGAAGGAGGGATTCTACTTTCGTCCCGAGCTATCAAGTTGCAGATGCAAATCTTCCTTCTGCGGAAATTGGGGTCGACGAGATGCTTAATATTTTCTCTGCCAAAGGAATGACCGTCGAAGAATCTGTCGCAATTCTCGGTACGTGCTGATATAATCAGACCATTTCTCCGAAGTTTCCTACTATTTAACGGTCAGGAATTTCAATCTTAGGTGCCCATACACTTGGGGTTACACACTGCATAAACATCATGGACCGACTCAGAGGGGGAGATCCCGAATTGCAACCCGTGTTCGGTGCATTCTTGATGCTAAATTGCCCGCAAGTCTCCTTTCTGTCAAATGCCAGCTTCGTTCTGAACGATCCGACCCCAGTTGCGTTCGACAACATGTACTATCTGAACTCAATTTCAGGTCGCGGTGTGCTAAGGATCGATGCCGAGATGTCGAAGGATCCGCGAACGGCTCCAATCATGCGACGATTCTCCATCGACCGAGAGGAATTCTTTTCGGCTTTTTCTTCGGCATTTGTCAAACTCTCTGCTTCAGGAGTCCTGACAGGGAACCAAGGTGTCGTCAGGAAAAAATGCAATGTCCTGGACTGAACTGAGGTGTTTAGGGAACTTGTGGGCTTCATCTATGTTGACCCAATAAAAGTAAAAGCCTCCCTCCCCTTGAATTTCTCCTAGTCTTCAGTTTCTCAAGCACATCAGTAACAATAGCCCACTGGGCTTCTAAAATGAATAGTAATGGGCCTCATTTAAGTAGGTCCAGCCCACTGCTTCAGGTGGATATTTAGTATTTACCTATTTCCTCTCAAATTTTGTTTACCGGTTTTCTAAAAATGGGGCACCAAGTCCAACTAAAATGCGACTATCTGAAAATTCTAAAATAGACATTTTTTTTATAAATTCAACTAAAATGCGACTATTTAAACTTTCTAAAATGCGGAGTGTTTCTAGATTAGTTAATAAATATCTCTAAAATAGTCGACATCTTTTTTCTGACCCCGCGACAGATCAAGTAAGAAGGTGAGCCAGCGGTATTTTATTTCGAAATTGACTAAATGGCGTTGTGAATTTTAAAGACAGTAAATGCGCTTCACTGACGTACATTTTGGGGTTGGTGCATGTTTTTAATAAAATTACCGTTTCCACCCACGGCACTAAACAAAGTGTGTGTATATGTGTGTGTGTGTGTGTATATATATATATATATATATATATATATATATCATAATAAGTGTGAGTTGTTTGAATAGCAGCAATATTAATAATGAGTTTGTTCAATTTTTCAAAAAAATCATGCGCTCTGGATTAGTATTCCATATAAAGAAATTTAGTTCGCACGCTCACAACCAGATTTAAAGAACTTATGACGTCTTCCAGCCATATTTCCTCTCGTGTCAAACGCTGTGTTATTTTTGCCAAACTTTTCAGCTAAAATGTTATCTCCTGCGTCTATTTATTCTATAAAAAAAATATTCTTCGAATTTTATAAAAAAAAAAGACAAGTATTCTTAACTTTTTTCGATCGACCAAGGAAAAAAATATCAATTAGCCTACCGTGATCATTTATGCGCCAACAATCGTGTTTTATTACGGTATGGGAACGTACCAAACAATTGGGACGATTTGCAATAGTGGCTGCCTCTATATCGACAATTCAATAAATGCCACCCTTCAGAAAATAATGAGAAATAATTAATTTCCACAAAAAAAATGAGAAATAATTAATACGTGATACAAGTATATACATATTTCTAAAAGAAATCTCGTGCATCATCCAATACCTACTTAATTTTATCGTAGTTATTTTTTTTTTATAAAAGCTGCGTGAAACCTATATTAACAGAAAAAAAAGATAAATACATAGACATAAGACAATAGTACCAAACATAACACGAACACCAAACCAATGCTAGCAGAATAACACAGGGAGAGCGAAAGGCAGTCGAGAAAGCACTAAAGCCAACGACCAGGGCAAAAAACTACCGAGATAAGCTACGGCTAATAATCACGTAGTAACATCAAAGACGAGACTATGTGAGCAATTGAGTGCATACAAGATACATGCAAAGGAGAGTCAAGGCTAACTTAAATCAACTGAGACAAAGTACTCGACCTGCAACCATAAGAGAGGCACCGAGAGCCGAACGGATATTAGATCCGGCCAAAGTCGATCCAAGCAAAAGCACACAACAAACATACATAATTCACCAAAAATAAGACATAAGTGGCCACATAAAGGTGTCGACAGAGACAATCTCCTCCGATCATCCACCAAGATAAACTCTGACTAGCCAGTTGAAGGGCCAACTTCGAATGGTGACGCGGAGACAAAACTTGAAGAGTTGAGGAGCTTTGCAAAAGAACTCTCGAGATGAGGCGGAGACGTGACTAAAGGGTTGAGTAGCTGTGCGGAGGAGCTCTGATAGGAAGAACTTCTGTGAAACGGGCTCCGGAGGAACGAACTCTAGTGAGGACGAACTCCGGCGGATTAATCAAATTTATAGTAGTTATTCTGCATTAATCAAATTTGTATGAGTTAAATTTGATGGATTTTTTTAAACCTTTTAGTTATTTTTTTTTTCAATTTGATTAGTTGTCTTGGCGGTCAATTTTTTTAATAATCGCCATAAGAATAAAAAGACATTGCTTTCTAAATGAGGATATTCTTGAGTTACAAGTTATATTTCTATCCTGCAATGTACCAACAATCCAAACATTAATTTTTTTTTTTACTTTTCCTTTTTACAACAACAGCATTCAATATGCAGTAGAACTCCGTGTGTACTATTTATAATTTGGGTCTTCTCTCATTTTCTACTCTCACCCATTGGCTATTACCAGTAAACTTTTTTTCCTCCCTACACTCAACCAATGGCCCTCTATCTCTTAAGCGGGGCTCTCAAGTCCGCCTCCTTCCTATTAGCCCTAACGACGTCGTTTCTGTTGATGTGTTGTATACGCATCAAAGGAAACAAGCTACCGGCTAGCTTCGTATTCGGAGACTCACTAGTCGATTCCGGAAACAACAACTACTTGGTATCTCTCTCCAAGGCCAATTGCGACCCTAATGGGATCGATTTTGGAGGTCCAACCGGACGTTACACTAATGGTCGAACTATTGCAGACATCATAGGCAAGTTATATTATATTCACCAGTTCATAAGCTTCATTTTTTGATTAGTATGAATTTTATTACTCGATGTTCATAAGCTTTTCGTTCAATATTCTCTCTTTTTTCCATCATAGGCACGTCCTTCTGTTTCATTGTATTTTACGGGTTGAACTCGAGACAATATTGCAACGTTTTAGGTCGGATACATTATATTCACTAGTTCATAAGCTTCTTTTTTTATTATTATTAGTTTGAATTTTATTACTCAATGTTCATAAGCTTCTTGCTCAATATTCTCTATTTTTTTCGTCATAGGCACGTTCTTTTGTTTTACTGTATTTTACTGAATGAACTCTAGACAATATTCGTACGTTTTAGGTAGGATTTTTTTATGATAACTCCAAAGGGTACTTGAACAGGTCAGCAAATAGGGCTAGATTTTCTTCCACCGTATATGGCTCCTACGACAACTGGGTCCGTGATCCTCAAGGGTGTGAATTACGGTTCAGGTGGAGGAGGGATCCTCAACCAGACTGGCCAAGTCTATGTAAGTTCTACAAATATTCTCGATCCAGATGTTTTTTTCATCAAAATATACCATACACGGTGTCCTTTTTTGCTTGTTTAAGATTTAAACTAAGATGGGAAACATTAACCTTTATTTTATAATGTGCAATAACAAATTTCGACAAGTACTAGAAACATATATGATATTATTAAATCCATGCACGTTTTTGTTGGCTTTGAACTAAGGCAAATCATGCAAGAATTTTAGAAATGTGTGAATCTGCAAATTACTTGTGAGCCAATAAAATGGAAATATCATGAATGGGGCCGTTGAGAAACAAAACAAGTACAGTATTTTAGCCCCCGACTTTATTGAACGCGTTTCATTTTTGTTGGTGGAATACTAAATGGTATTCTAGTCATATCCTACTTATAGGGTCCCAACGTCCGTATCAGGTGTAAATGCTGCTGCCTAAATAAAGTACATCTTTCCCACATAAAATATTTATAATTCCTACCCACCAAAATATATTTAATTATTTATATTTTTATTGTTACAGCACAGAAAACGAAATTCATGATGGTGATAATTATCTCATTTTTAAATTATTTATTGAACCATGTAACTTCATACGTTCTATTTTTTAAAATTATTTTTAGTTGCTAATGTTTAAATATCCGTATTTATTAGCTGGGTTTTTGCCTGTGCGTGGAATTTAATTTATCATTTTGGATATGAAGGTTGGTAGGATCAACTTGGACGCCCAAATAGACAACTTTGCCAATACAAGGCAAGACATAATCCGAAGTATTGGCGACTCGGCGGCTCGCCAACTTTTCTCGAAGTCGCTCTTCTCAGTTACCATTGGCTCCAACGACTTCATCAATAACTACTTGTTACCTGTCGTCTCCACCGCCGAGCAGAAACTGGTTCCTCCCGAACAATTTGTCAGCTCTATGATTGCTAAGCTAAGGCCACAACTCACGGTAAAATATATGAGATTAAAATTAAACATTATTTAATAATTAAGTTTCCTTACATAATCTAAACCAACTCTTAACCTCCCAATACTTGCAGCGACTCCACGGTCTAGGGGCGAGGAAGATTCTGGTTGTGAACGTGGGTCCTATTGGGTGCATACCGTTTCAAAGAGATATAAATCCGAATGCAGGAGACAACTGCGCCAGTTTTCCGAATGAGCTGGCGCAGTCGTACAACTCCAAATTAAAAACCCTAGTCGATGAGCTCAGGACAACCATACCCGGATCCAACTTTGTATACGCCAACGTCAACAGGATCGTGAACGATATCCTACAAAATTACGCTTCATATGGTTCGCCACCTAACCTAATTAATGATCCGATCCATAAGCAAGCATTTCTACTCTATTTTTAATATATCTTAATATTACAATTTTCATAAACAACCGTGTTCGTGATGCTACTCGATTTTTCAGGTTTTCAGAATCCAAATTCGGCTTGCTGCTCTCTGGGTGGACAGCACGGGGGACTATCCCCATGCGTGCCTTCGTCCAAGGTCTGCAGCGACCGGTCCAAGTACGTATTCTGGGACGCAGCCCATCCCTCCGATGCCACCAACGCTATTATCGCCAAACGGCTCTTGGATGGCGACTCCAATGATATTTCCCCTTACAACGTCCGCCATCTCGTCTCCATGGACTAGTTCATCATGTGCTTTAGCTATTAAGGAATTAGATGAACCATGCAATTACATAATCAGTGACTCACTTATTCTTCCAGTTTTGAAATTAAGATCAGCGATTCTGATTTATGTATGAGCTATGTGATGCAGACAGTGGTTGGTTATTTGGTTTTATTTCTATTATGATTTGTCTTTTAATTGATGGAGCAGTACACAAATTCAGAATAGTTGTGCGTTTTTTAGATATTTGAAATAGACGTCTCGAAAATTCATTTAATTGCACCACACGATTATGGCGTGACACATACAAAATTAATAATTTAATATCACGTGAATTGATTCAAATATATAGAATTAAAATTTGCTCTCAGCGATAGAAGTAGATGTCATTCGCCTGCTTGACATTATTCTAGGATCGCCTTGTATACTCTGGTCGTCTCCAATTGGAACGGCAATAATCTAGTGTTGCATAAACAACCGGCGTCGTTCTCCTTTCCCAACGGGGATGACAATTTGGGAAATGCAAAGTTAATTATTGTCTGAATCAGTACTCAATTATATGGCGTGCCCATTTATTGGTGGAGTAATCTCTTCCAACAACCCACTTTGCTAACCAAAATTCTTTATTTTAATGGGCACATCATCAATTTGAGCGTGCCTAATATCATCTGTTTTTGCACCTGACTAATTCCGAGATGTCTAGACAGGGCCATTGCTTGTATTAGTCTCCACTAGAATCTATGTTGCTGTGAGAGTGACCTCGTCTCAGCTCGTGAAAGAATCGGAATGGGCCAGCTGAAAACTTAACCCAGGATAAAACCCGAGAAAGGGACGGTTCTGATCGTTGGTATAACCATGAAATAGATGGTTCACTAACCTATGGTCCTACTGTATTTATACGGCGGTCGATGGCCAATTAATATTTGGTTCAGCGGAACCTTTTTGGTGCATTGATATCATTCAACGCAGACGCGGCCCCGACTGAGCAAATATCAGTTCAAAAAAATATCTTGTCGTTATATAGTTGGGAGGTGTTAAATATTAACTTGAAAATCTTCTACAACTCAATAGGAGTGGGACAATATTTCAAAGTGATATACAAGGGTAAATATTTCAATGTAGTGTTTGTCGTAATTCTTTTGGAACCAATTTTACATAAAAATAACATTTTAAATTTATTTAACTTTGGATCTTGTTTCCAAAACGACACATTTTGAAAATCCATATTTTTGTTGGAATTAGATTAACTAATAAAGAGCTATTTTACTCTAATAATTATTTCTTATAATTAAATCTAACCACCATTCCTGAGTTTAAGTTTTAGTTCTTGGACCCCGAATGTACTAAAACACTAGGTAGTAATAGATTTGTCTCCATGTAATTTTTACCATGTTCTAATGTGTATTAGTCGTCTTAGTAATGTTCGTTTATTACATAAATTCAAATAAACTTAAAAAAGTATGAATCAAATTGATTTTCCGACGTCTTTATCTAATTTTTCAATCAATTTTTTTTATAAGGCTTTGGATTCTAGTTTTCACTTTTTAGTCAAATTGTGTATATTTTTCTATCAAAAAAATGGGTCATTGGATCTGAATCGGGCAGCCACAATCCGAATGTACCTTTCGAACCCAAATAACATAAGCAACAGCCCATGGTAGCGGGTTTTAAAGTTTCGGCTCACAGAGGGCCCATCTGTTCGCATTATAGTATGCGATGATAATGTTGAATCTCCAATTTTTTCAAAACCTAACGAAATAATTTGTAAATTCCAATTCTGTTCCCTATTTGGGTAACGCACGACTAAAAATTATCAAAATAATCTTAAACTTTATGGACATGATAAATGGATTAAATTAATCATTATTTTTGTGAATATCTTAAATTCATTAGCTCGAGAAAAGGCAATTTGTATTTCAAATCAAGAAGCGAAATTTGTTGAGTCCGATTAAGAACAAGTATCTTATTAGAAAAATTAATGAGAAGCGCCCGGGTGAAAGTGGATATAACTTTCGTCAATTATTAATCTGACCAAATATGATCACCGAAATGGACTGATAATATGCCCGCTGGACAGGGATCACTCCGCCCGCGTCATAATCCTGACCGGGTAGGTCGGATCATGCATTCTGCTCAGGCGTGGATGGAGTGTTGCAGGAAGCCCATAATCTGGTTCAATCAACGGGTTCGCAATCATCGCCGGGTTCGAGATCGCGTTCGCCTGTGACATTCTCGTGGCCTGTAGAGGAGCCAAGTTTATAAATACTCGCCCCAATTTTGCTTCCCTTTATTTAAATTTATCTTATATGTATTATAATTTAGATTTTGGTGAATATGTTTAATAACAAAAAAGGGGGTAATCCTCGGAAGCAATTCGAACGTGGTCTTTGCAGGAAAAAATAAATAAATGCGGGGAAGAAATTAGTTCCCATATACAATGTACTTCCTCTCTTGTAATTACGTCTCCTGACTATTGGTATTTGACCGGGTTAAACGTTCTATTAGTAGTCTTCTTCTCCATAAAACTGCAAGCTGATGACCACATCCTAGAGCCTCTGCTTGGATTGAGATCGGGTAATCTCTTCCTTATATACATCTACATCTTTGTGATCTTATTGACCTGCATCCGGTTTATATTATTAGTTGACTTTAGAGGTTTATATTATTATTCCTAGCAACTTATGGTACAAGTGGTTTTGTAGCTCAATCCTAATTGGTGATCTAGGTTAATGTACTATAAATATATAAGTAATCCTAACACTAACCTTCTGGCTGCATTTCACATAGAAAAAGAACAAATTAAACAAGATCAAGAGAGGCCCTCGAAAAGGATGTAAGTCGCTGTTTTTAATTTTCCATACGTGCTAGTTGCTTTAAATATTCATAGCATTGTTTATGGATACACTCATGAGGTGTTGAATTGGGGGGTTTTGATTCTCTTGAGCGCTTAACTATAGTAGAATTTAGGGTTTATATCAGTCATGTAATTAGTCACCGGATTAAACCTTCTGAATATTCGAGCTTTTTTCAGTCAAAATAAAAGGTTTTGACTTGGGGTTTCCTCTCACCGGATCTCACAGAATTTCTTCGGTAGAAGATCTGAAGGCGTTTGCTTTTACAAAGTTTTAGTATTTTGCAAGTAGTTGAGTCGTAAGATAAGTACCAACACTTTCAAAAAAACTTATTTAATTATGTTTATCCCACAAATTACAAACTACATTTCAGTTGGAGATTTATCTAAAGTTTATTATAATCGAAATTATATTTACTGATGTTTATCTCTCTTCGTCAATTTTGTTTAAGATGTCACACTGGAAAAGTTGACCATTACTCAAGAATGTCCGAAGAAACGAAGCAATTCGAATTAGTTCGTGGCTGTTCGGATCATTACTATTACAACAAAAATCCAACAGCCACAGGGAATAGAAGCAGCGATGTGGACAAGACTATCACCAAAGAGTGGAAGATCCTTGAAGAGAATCTCCCTAACTCCATCTTCGTCCGAGCCTACGAGGAGAGGATCGACCTTCTCCGAGCCGTCATCGTCGGCGCCTCGGGGACGCCCTACCACGACGGCCTATTTTTCTTCGACCTCGCATTCCCTCCCAACTACCCCTCCACGTAAGAAAGAGTATTAATAGTCGGGGTCTTTTAAATATTCGGAAAAAAATGTTTATGTTTGTTGTGTACACTACAGTCCTCCACTAGTGAACTACCGCTCCCATGGGATGAGGATCAACCCGAACCTGTACAACTGCGGGACAGTGTGCCTGAGCTTGTTGAATACTTGGAACGGAAGTAAAGACGAGAAGTGGGTCCCCTCCAAGTCCACCATCCTCCAAGTGCTCGTCTCCATCCAGGGCCTTGTACTCAACGCCGAACCTTATTACAACGAGCCCGGGTGGATCCGGACTCCCACTTCGGCCCCAATGTCTCTCGATTACAACGAGACCGCCTTCACCTTGTCGTGCAAGACAATGCTGCTCCACCTCAAAAACCCTCCCATGAACTTCGAGGGGTTTGTCTCGAACCACTTCAAGGAGAGAGCGACCAGGATCCTCGAAGCTTGCGAGAGCTACGTGCAGGACTTTGCGGTCGTTGGCCATTTCCAAGCTGGCGGGTCCAAGACGAAGATCACGAGAGAGTCGGGTATCGTGTTCAAGGCTTCAATGGCGCAAATTATCAAGGACCTGAAAGTCGCATTCGATAAGAACGGTCCCTTGAACATCCAGGGTGGATGCTAACAAAATAACAAAAGGACAGCCAATGCCAAACAAGAAAATGTGGTTAAGCCTAAAGACAAGAAACTTGCCCCCCAAAGAAAGAGGAAATTGTCAACGGATGAATCCCAAGGGAAGTCTAAAGGGAGTGGGAAGGTCAAGAGTAATATTAGTAGAGGTAAACATCAATACAGTACGAGAAGCAAGACAGGTGATATTCCTCAAAAGTCCAAAAGATGGGAAGATGAATATTTAACTTAGATCTATATATTCACGTCCACATAAAATTGACTATCGATTTGGATCCTAGCGAGTTTCTTTCCACCTTCCAGAGTTTTTATGGATCGAGCTTTGAGGTTTTACCGTTTTAGTTGGGAATTTTTTTTCAAGTTTCCATTTCGTAGATTTTTTTACTTGGGGTGAAGGTGAAGGGACTTGGATTTTTTCGAGTTATGTACTAATTTCAGTTCCCATGTGTTAAATTCACCGTTTATACAATATTCTGTGGCGCATGCACCGGAAAGGCAATCGGTTGGCCTTCCTCCAATCAGCGAACACGACAAGGGTTCTAAAGTCATCCAAACAAAAAACACATGAGCTAGGAGTAACACCATTGTAGAAATAGGAGGAGGACGGCCAAAGGGAGAGCCTTTTTCTTTCTTTATGAATCTGTTGATGCCTTTACGGGGCATTCACCAACATTTATGTACAATTTATGTTTCTCTATGACCCAATTCAAAATCAACTGCAAATTTTCTTTTGTAAAAGTGGGATATTTTGTTCTAAGAAAAATTGTGGTGGCTGCCATACCATCGTCTTGAAGGGGGACTAGGGCCGAGGTTCATTAGATGGAAGCATTTACATTATTTCATCTGTCTCCTTGGTTCATCCTTCTTTTGGTCCTACCAAACACCATCCAATGATATTTCCGTTGCCAATTTTTTAGTCACAGAGAAAATGCACCGTGGTTCAAATTTGAATAAGGATAACAGAGCATCGTTATTCCTAAATTTGAGCGAAAGAAAGTCAAAATAAAGAAAGTAATCAGCTTATAAAGAAAGTCAACATAAATTATCTGAAAAGCCCAACAAATCAAAGCTTAAGTAAGATAGAATCATAGAATATTAGAAACTAGAATTATAATATATTTGAAATTACGAGAAAAAACAAAAGTAATTTTGCCTTCAAATTTGTATTTGTCGTATTAAAGTTGCAGACAGTGCTTTAAGGACCACTTCCTCCTAATCGGTATTGATTAAATGCTCGTCCATCAGTTCGTGATGTATGTGGCTTTCCAATTTAAACTATTAATTCCAATTTAACCATATTATCCGGATATTATTAAGGAAACATATGATCAAAGAATATACAAATGAAATATATACAACTTTAGTAATTTCATTTGTATATTCTTTGAACCTGTATATATTGATAGATCGACTTTTCAAAAACTAAAATGATTACTTATTTTGTGATGCCATTTTATCAAAGTGTCATAGAAAGTCTCTCTGGTGCTTTTCTCTCGGGTTATAATATGCTCTTAATAATATATCTCTGTCTACATAAATAATGCTTCATCACATGCAATGAGTTAATGCCATGCCATTTCGATTCCATCATTTTTTGAAGAAAGCAATCTCAAATAAGAAACTAAATAGGTGGAAAGTCTCCATCGAATGCCTCCAATGCATGCAGTGAGTCGCCCACCAGTGATTTATTTGAATAATTAAAACGACAGCAACGGAGAGAATTTGTAAGAAATTTTTGCATTATTTTACACCTTGTATGTCGGAGAATGTTGTTTGGCAACACAGAGAACACACTGTATCAACCTACCCCGATCTTACCGTCCTTTATGAAATATCGCAAGTTTTGTCAAATATTAAATGATGGTAACAAATCTTTTTTTTTTAACAGATTGAAAGTTCAAATTCCATCAGTTTGAGAAAAACAAACTTCAAATTTGTCTAAAGTTCAGTTTTAAGCCCAATAATTTATATTTAAAATTCACCCAAAATTATTAAGTTGTTAGGAGTTTATCTTCGTGGCTCATGAAGATAAAACATGTCAACGAGATTATTATTTTTAAAATAAGATTTAATAATAATTGATTTTGAGATTTAAAAATTTAAGATATCAAACTAAGAAGACTACAATGCCATCTAAAATAAAACATAAACCTAAAAATAAATAATTAGAAATTTGTAAAATTTAAAATTTAAAATCCTTATCTAAAGTTAGTACTAACGATGCTGTAGTTATGTAATCAATTGTGTACTAAATATTTTGCCCTCTAGCCGGGTGAAGAGAAATTGTACTTTTGATTCTTTACTTCCTCACGAAGGACTTACCACTCATATCAATAATGTATGACGAAACAATCCACATAAAGAAACGAATACTGGTGGACCAAATATTATTTCCTATATTTTTTTAGAATTTTCGAATTTTATGAAAAAAAAAAATAAAACATAGACACAATAAGTATACTAATAATAGCGACTCCAGAAGTGTAGAAAAACTGAATGAAAGAGCAATAAGGAAAAAAATTATAATTTTTTTCTGAATAAATACGAAATCGTTATGATTTCCAATTCCTTTCAATTTATGATGGTACTTACGGGATTCACCAAGAAATCAATTGCAAACAAGTATTGGCTGAATATACTAGTAAAATTTTAACATACGAATGGGAAAGTAAATTACGTCATATTCTCTTTAATATATGTCAATTTTAACAACAGACTAATACCAATTCAAAACAAACAGCAAAATAAACGCATAAGAGTATCCTAATAAAGTGAACAACCATACTTCTTAGCTAGCCACGAGGCCAGGAAGAAAACCCTTGTTCCACAAAACTCTCACTCCTCTTCACCAAATTAACACCACCACAAGCCCTAGCTCAGCTAGCCATGGCCAACCCATTCCCCAGATTCGACGTCGTACCGGCCTGCCCAACCGACCACCGCTACTACAGCGGCTCCTCCTCCGCCCCCGTAGCGAGTGGGCTCCACAAGAAGATCACTCGGGAGTGGAAGCTTCTAGAAAGGCATCTCCCGGACAGCATCCACGTGCGCGTCTACGAGGACCGGATCACCCTCCTCAGGGCGGCGATCGGAGGCGCCTCTGGGACGCCCTACCACGACGGACTCTTCTTCTTCGACGTCGAGTTTCCGGCCAACTACCCAACCCTACCCCCGAAGGTGCATTACAGGTCGTTCGGACTCCGCATAAACCCTAACCTCTATTCCAACGGTTACGTGTGCCTTAGCCTGATCAACACGTGGACCGGGAAGAAAGGGGAGAGGTGGGACCCATCCCAGTCGACGATCCTCCAAGTTCTCCTCTCCATCCAGGCGCTGGTCCTCAACGAACGTCCCTACTTCAACGAGCCAGTGCTCGGTGGCCTGAAAGGACGAAAGATGTGGGACGGGGTCTCCAACAGTTACAACGAAACCGCCTTCTGCCTCTCGTGCAGGACGATGCTTTACATCATCTCGAAGCCGCCGGTAGAGTTCGAGCCACTCGTTTCCCGGCATTTCCTCGAGAGGGGCCGCTCTGTGCTGCTGGCCGCGAGGGCTTACGCCAGCGGCCGGGCCCGGGTAGGCTACTACTCATCATCAGCGGAGGTTGCTGATGGTGGTCGGCGGCATGTGAGGAAGGAGTTCAGGAAGGATATAGTGGCCTTGTACCGGTGTATGGTTGTTTCGTTCCAGTCGCGTGGGGCTGACGTCGAAGACCTTTTGGAGCTCAAACGGGAAGAGCCGGCTCCCAAAGGGAACGTCGGAGGAGGGATCAAGAAGGCCTGGAGCAAGTTCAAGCGACTTTTTGGGATCAAACGCAGCGTTTAGGTTTATTGTTTTGTTTGAAATAATATGATATATCGGAGCACTAATTAACGGGATCGGCTAGTAAATGGTCTC